>JAQIWR010001995.1:0-12193 GCA_034695945.1 Glomeris hexasticha
TTCAATTTGTGTGCTTAAAAAACCAATGTTTGCTTTGTGAAGTTTATTATACTAATATATACATACACTACACATTTGGGAACAACATTGCTATTAAGACCATGGTGATATTTTGGTCTTAATAGAGGTTCTCTCTATCTCTAGTAAGGCCACCTCTGCATTAAGACCAATTTTGCTGGAACCGAAGTGGTCTTAATACACAGGTATACTACTACGATCGACTCTGAAGAAGTCTAAACTAATTAAGAAACTTGGGAACTATGAAGCTTTGTTAACTTTGTTGGCCAAACTCTGTTCAGGATATATAGCCGCAGATAAAGATGAGAATGAAATTCTTCCATATTTTGCATGACCAACAGCTTATAAACTGACACAATTTATAACAGGAAACTGTGTTTGCACACAATATATAGTGTGAGTCATGAAAACAAGGCATTGTAGTGTTCATACCACTCATGGAAACCTGGAAAATCTGGAAAACTCAGGGAAATTATAAAAATATATAATATGCAATTTGAATGTGTTTTAAATTAAAATCATTTAGAAAAATGGTTGCAATAAAACTAGTTTTAACCTGCACAATATGCTCTGGAAAACCTGGAAAACTCAGGGAAAATAGTAATCGCAGATTGGTATGAGCCATGTCTTTGTCACTGATGAAGACTTTCAAAATTATACAAAGGAGAGCAAAGTAAGCCAGGCTTTTGTCAACAAATGGGCGTGTTGAATTAAATGCCTCACCCTGTATATCAGTTTTACATCAACGAAAATGACAATTATTGACTGCTGTAATTGAAGGGAATCCTGCAGTATGTCGTAATTAAATCTGTTTCGATCCGTCGAGGAACACGACTCGTACCGCGCCTTTCGATCCGTCAACTTGAACCTGGCCATCTGCATGGAAACCAAATCATCCAACGCCACTGACCAAGAGAACATCCCATCCATGCTCTTCTACAACAGTACCCTAAAATGGCTGGACAACTTACAGTCCATCGTGAAGAACGTCACCAGACCCATCCGCAGAGGACCACTTTTCCAACACTTGAAACCTAAGAAACCTTCCCTCAGTCGTCACTACAAGTCAGTTGCAAACCTTCTCTAATCCATAATACTTTCCTCCTGTAATTATAACAAGTGGTAATGTAACTTCATTACCCTAAAAGGTTCCTCCGGTTCTCCATCGCGCTTCACCGGCTCAAACTTTGTTACTGGTCGTCGTTCGCCAAGCAGCGGGGTTTCCAGATCGAAGCCGGCAAGCTGACCATGAGTTCTGAGCATAACCTCAATCTCATTACGTTGGATGATGGTTTGAAACACAGGTGACGTTTTCATCCTTAACTATACTCTATCCAGAGTTTAGTTGATAAAAAACGCCCCGCCTCCGCCCCGCCTCTCTTTTGAGGAATGCATAGCTATTGGTTTTTGGCAAGCGGTGGGCGGTGCCCTAATCTCATTAGCCACACACAAAGCAATTACAACTTGGGTCTTAAAAGAGAGGCGGGGTGGAGGCGGGGCGTATTTTATCAACTAAACTCTGGATAGAGTATATAATGTTCTTGACGGTATAATTTACCGTTTCGTGATTCGATAGGCCTTTTGCCGAGTGGACGACGGCTTACATGAACTGCGAATTGAACGACGGTGACATGTGGCTGCAAAGCATTGGACTGGCTTCGGACGACAGCAATACAGAGGTATAACAGGGTTTATAACAATCAGGGAATCCTGGGAAATTGATATGAATTGAAATGAATTTCAGCTCAATGTCTATTACAACGCACCGGTGGAGAAAAGTTTCATTCTCAGTCTCACAAGGTACATAAATAGCAAGAAACTAAGGTGAATATCACGAAGGTTACTCAACATTTGATCAATGATCGATCACCAGACTCTCTTACGGACGAGAGGCCCCGGGATCGCAAGATACACCGACTCATCGTCTGGTAATCCATGACCTACAGGGCGCCTGGACCAAGAACAACCGGGCTATCGCGTTCGGTCTCTTCGACAGCTTCTCCAAAAACAGGGTAACCATTAAATTTTGTTCCACTTTGGTGTATACAGCTCTATTCTACTTCATTCTACTTCCCCAGCTGACACGTCACAACCTGTCCACCGAAGCCCTGAAAGGATTCCGCGCGGATTCCTCCAGCTCACCTACGGTACGGTAGAACCAGTAGAACATCCTTAAACAAATACCCTATAAACTAATATCCTCTGTAAAATGATATCGGGCGCTGGTCCCGACACGGGCTTCCGTACTCTGATATTCAATGCTATTACTTTATTTTTCTATTTGTCCCACAACTTTTATAAACTAATATTAAATATTAATTACTGTGCGTAGTCAACGAACAGCGGTTTCAATGTAGAAGTTCTGTAGAATGTTTGCTCTACACTCACACAGCTCCGAATGTTCCAAGTTCAATTAAAGGATTAGCTAATTGCTCCATCGTTCTCCTATTACCCGTCATTGTTCGCTAATCATACTGGCAGCAGTGATACGGTGCCCATTTCCCATTAAAAGATTAGTTGAATGCTCTATTGTTCAAGCCGGTTTGAAGAAGTCACTTGTATTCAAGGAGGCAGTGTTTTCCCTCGCCGACAAGTACCGAACAATGGAGCATTTAACTAATCCGTTAATGGGAAACGGGCACCGTATCACTACCGCCGGTATACCCGTGACGGGGAACGCAGCCTCCGCGAATAGGGGTGACCGATTAAAACTGAATTGGACAATAGTGCGTTTAGCTAATCCTTTAATTGGGCTTGGAACATCCATAGTAGTGCGAGTGTGTTGATACTTGAGCGGTGTTCGACTTGAACTTTCCCCATTTGCGCCTCGTCTCTCTCTAAACAAATAACCTCTCTAAAACCAATAGTAATACAAAACACCGGTCCCAAGGATATTAGTTTAAGGAGGTTCTGCTGTGCTGTTGATGAAAACTTCATTTCGGTCCTTTGGTTTAATAAGCAGAAAAGCAGCAAGGCATCAACATCTGTTCTAGCACCACCGCCATCGAGTGCTTCTCCCGGAGGAGCCGGCGCAAGTCCGATGACGAGGATCCAATCGGGTCAAGCGATTCACATGTTACAGAAGCTGATAAGTGAAGCGGAAAGCAACGCCGTGGTGTTCTCCGAGGACTTGCCGGGCAGCGCGAGGGAACAGTTGCTGCACGGTGTCGCCGCTTGTCAGGCGGAAGATGTCCTTCAACAGAACTGGCTCGGTGGGTTGCTCGTCTAAACCCTCCGCAACGTGATCTACTCATTTTCTAATCGTGTCTCGTTCATCGTAACGCAGTTGAGCTCATCAACAGTCAAGTTCTGCTGAAAGGTTGCGAGACGGCCGGTTACGTCATAATGAGCGCGGCCCGGGCCAGGATACTTCAGAGGTTGCACCGTCCCGTCTGGAAGGAATGTAGCATTGTGTCCAAGACCACGTGGGTGGGTTCGTTGGAATGCATGCAGTATTACGCTACGGTCGATCCGGGAGATGCGAACCCGTCTGCCGATAACGTACAATGGTTGACGGTGGACAACATAGAGGAGAAGGAAAGTTTAGTCATCGCTGACCCGCCAGATCTTGTGGGAAGCGGTCAAGGGGTTGGCGGAGTGGTCAGCAACACCGTAGGTGGTGGTTCACTGGGTATGGCGGTCCTTTACGTAAAGTAATCGTTCATTACAAGTTGTGTTGTTAAGTATTTTCTAATTTGCAGCGAAGGATGGTGAGAACGGTGTTCAACTTCAACGGATAGTTTCTAGATGCGGTTGCCAGTTCTTTTATGCGAGTTACGGTGACAGTGTTGACCCCAGTTGCCTGGAACAAGTGCCACCCCTGGTGAGTTAACGATGTACGATGGGCGTGTTAAATTAAACTTGAGCGGAAGCTGCTGTGTGCCAAATGATGTGTGGGGCACTTCCTCCAAATTAGGTGAGTAAAAACTTATCCCGAGTATGAACTTGAGGATTGGAACAACTGTCCTGAGTTTGAAATGAGGATTGGAACAACTTTGTCCTCAGTATGAACTTGAGGATTGGAACTGTCGTGAGTATGAACTTGAGGATTGGAACAAGTGTGTCCTGAGTATGAACTTGAGGATTGGAACAACTGTCATGAGTATGAAATTGTCTTGATGATTGGAACAACTGTCCTGAGTATGAACTTGAGGATTGGAACAACTCTGTCCTCAGTATGAACTTGAGGATTGGAACAACTGTCCTGAGTATGAACTTGAGGATTGGAACAACTCTGTCCTGAAGTAGTTCCTCATGGTAAAAGTCACTTTGAGATGCAGACAACTTTTCATACAGTTGTTTCGAAGAACATGTTCCAACCTTGACCTTCACCTCTTGAGTACCAACTTACTACAGAGTACAATCTCTGGAGCACTTGCTTATCTGTACTCAAAAGCTCCTCCATTGCTGCGGTCATATCAATTACCAATGTCTTTTTTGGTTCCTCAGCCTCCCGAAGACTCCGACTTATGGAAGAAGGACGTGGCCGTCGATTCTTTCACGCTAACCCACCACGACTTAAACTGTTGCACCAACTCCCTCCAGTACGCCATGATCCTGGACATCGTAAACAATTTACTCCTTTACGTTGAACCACGTAAGAAGGAGGCCATCGAGAGGCTGCAACGGATGCGGTTCCAGCTGCAGTTATCCAGCGTCGAGGATCAACGCCGGCCTATTCAACAGCTCCAAAATAATCTCCGGTCAGTTGTGTCCGTAGGCTTAACGCGCGTTACTGTTACTGAACTATTGACTCGATCTCTCGCAGGACTCTTGCGTCAAATCTCAGAAGACTAGAAAGGGAAACTTACATCTTGGATAAATCCCAAGATGGAAATGACATCATTGCTCAGCAGATTAAAATGTTGGAACAACAGGTACAGTTCAAGAAATATTAACTCTTCCACCGCATGCATAAAATTGACTTTATTATCGCAGATGTACGAAACAAAGGTGCAGATTAATGCACAGTCTGAGGAACTGGCAATGATGATCAGCTGTTTCAAGGAAACTCAACTTTCGGCCCGTCAGAAGATGAAGATGTCGCAGAACCATCAAGTCCTCCTGAGGAGACGCAACGAAGTAAGCTTCAAACACGCTCAGTGGAGGCTGACGGAGGCAGATGGCCAATTGGGCATCGCGGACATCTTGTTGGGCAATTTCTTGTAAGGAGGATCCGGTCCAACACCGTGAACTTATTGCCCAGTGCCTCCCCGTTGAAATGTTTCAAATGTTCCGCACAGGTACAGCAAGATCACTAAAGACGATGACGCGGCTCAACATCTCTTAGAGTTGGGTTACGTCAAAGTGACCAATCTTCTACCGAACCAAGTTTACAAGGTAAAGTCTCCATGGACACACCTCATGCATTCTACAATGCATATACATGGGGTTTTATAAGTCATGGTCACAAATGATAAGGGATGTACGTGTATGGAACCCGTTAACATCTGGACTAACGGATGAAATATTCCCCATTTCCCTTGGACTTTCAGTTATCGAGGTTCTACTGAAGGTGCAGAAACAACCCGTCTGCAAGACTTATAAAACCCTCTGTTGAAATGCAGAACTAGAGTAACGTTGATCTCGTTTAGGACGTCCTACAACCAACCGGCGTTAAAGGAAGTGTACCCGTCGATCGGCAATGCGCCCTTCGCGTCTTCTGCCGCGAGAAGGCCCCTGTCGGAGGCATTTCCATCAAGGAGCATTTCGAGATCAACGTGGTTCCTCTTACCCTCCGACTGACCTCCCAGTTCTTCAAGAGCATGATGAAGTTCAGCTTTCCCGAAAGGGACACGGGTGAAGAATACACCGTCCACCCTCTTTCAGTATACAACTTACGTTCTCTAACCTATTTTAAAAATAACCGCAATTGCAGAGAAAGTGGACACCGAGAGGGATGACATGGACAGTGACTCGTGTTCACTGTCCAACACCGCAACCCGCGGAAGCAAACGACGTACTCTACAGCAACGGAGGCCGGCCGGCGGCTCCGAAGACCGCGACGACATCGACAAGATGAAGGAGCGCGCCGAGAACAACAAGATGTTCCTGTACATAAAGATCCCCGAAGTCCCAGTCCAAGTTAGTTACAAGGGAGAGAAGGAGAAGAACATCCGGGACGTGAACAACTTCCACCTAGTCCTGCCAACGCTGGAGTACCATAACGTCACGTGGACGTGGCTTGACGTCCTTCTTGCCATGAAAAATGACAGCAAGAAAGCACTTCTGTCACAGGCCATCAAGCAGAAGTTGCAGATAAAGTCTAACAAGATATCCGGGACCACCGCGGAGGATGGAGGCAACGGCGGCGGTCACGTCGCGCAAGACGAAGACAAGGCGCGGCTTCTACTTGGATCTTTACTAATGGTAATACAGTACAGTATGTCGGGCAGCTACAGGTTTTGGGTCCAACTAGGTTGCCTCTGTCATGTAAGACCTATCTATACCTGTCCCATACAATCGAAGAATTCGCCAAGTTTCCTCTTGAAGGTGATCAGAAAGGTGTAATTGCGATTAAACAGATTTATATGTAAACATGTGATTAAATAAGTATACCCACTAGGCTACTCGGTTAAAATAATCCATAATTTAGCACTTATGTGGTTGATCAGGAATAAAATGGCGAAGTAGGCCGCCTGGCCACTCATTCCAAACGCGCGCGGCCACGTTTGTGACGTCAGAATATGGTAAAAATCCGTTAGGAACAGCTTCAACTTTTCAGTTTAATACTGCTGTAGGTAATTAGTTACCTTGACATTAAATGCACCAGCAGCGAAAGATTGAAGCATGGCAAGAAAAGGCTTTCTGTTCACCTTTAAAAACCTCCATCGTAACCGCTTCCTCCAACACCTCTTGGAAAACCCATTCCACTCATCAACCACTCTTTGAGAGAAGTGTATTTTCAAATATATAACTTCCACTTCTTTTCATTTTTCAGGGAGGAAAAGAAAAATCATCGAAGTCATCGTTCGGCAAATCGGGAAAATGATATATTGTATATTGTGATATATTTCAATACGAAGGAGAACGTTAATCTAATAAAATTTCTACTCGGTCGGTGAAGGAAGGTGTGATTTGTAACCTGGGTATTTCTTTTTGTACTTTAAACCGCTGACTATAGTTGAGCTGCCGGGGAACGCGGTCTTACCGCCGAACATCGTGTCCGTGTCCGGATGGAAACGGATGTAGTCCGGTTGGACGTGTAAGTTTGGTGGACGGTCTTCCATGCGGACCAGGTCATCGAAAGGAGTTGTTGTCTTCACGGATAAGCCGAAGTAATTCACGGCATCACCTGTAAATTTTTAATTTGGAGATCTTTCGGTTAGAGCGATTCGATGGATTCAACTTCTATATATAAGTTATACAAGGTGTCTATCACATGTACTTAAAATCCAAAATTCCATAACTATTCCATGATTTCCAGGACCATTTTATAATACAGTAAACCCCGTTTATAACGAACTATTCGGTTATAAATTTTAAGATGATAAAAAATTGACATAATATTCCTTCTGAATACGTTGAGAATTTTGAAATATTGTACTAGCATATTAAAAAATTCCATGACTTTATTTCCAGGAAATCCAGGAATTCCATGACAGTAGACACCATGCTATTCAGATTGCTTACCAACGGTTTGGATTTTGTGAAGCTGCGAATTGGGAATATCGTGTTGTAACTGCCGCATGCATTCGGTCAAAAACTAAAAATCACATTACGAGATTAACAACAATGTGCAATTATTAATTTTACAATTCCATATACTGAATAATTGGAATTTGCCACATTAAAGGAGAACTGACATGGTTTTGGAGCATACCCTGATAATCGCATTTTTCAGTAGTTATTGCGTCCCTTATAACACTGGCTAAAGCAGAAATCGATTAAAAATTGAAAAACAAAAGTTATTAGCGTTTTACCGAATGTGGCATCGGCGAGCGGCTTACGAGGAGCTTGCAAGCGGCTGCGAGTATATCGAACAATATTGGCAGCCGTTCGAAAGCCGCCGCAAGCCGCTCGATCCTCAGGGCCGTTTTCAGGGCCGTTTTCATGGAAACGCTTTGGCGCCGCATTCGTTAAAACCCTAATAACTTTTTTTCCCCAATTTTTAATCGACTTTTTGCTTTAGCCAGTGTTATGAGGGACGCAATAACTACTGAAAATGCGATTATCAGGGTATGCTCCAAAACCATGTCAGTTTTCCTTTAAGTTTGTTAAATGGGCACTGTTGAAGGCCAGAAAACGTAATAAACACCAATAAATTAGACCTAATATATAGATAAAAAGACGCTCCTGTATATATCTTGTTTCTGTGCGTTTCACAGAAACATTGCAAAAAATTTGCAAATATAAGCGATTTTTGCAATTTCAATATAGCAGCACGCATTGGGTCCGAAACTTTCTAAATTACATAATCTACATCTTTATGCCTGTGAATTTTCTACATGTTATTCTGCACCAGTAAACATTTTGCTAAATTGGCCACTTCTATAGTACGTGTACTATTGACGTGGCCAAATATTTATTTGCACTGGATGCAATAGTTACAATAGTACAAAAATTATACATGATGTGTATAGTTACATAAACATTACCATCTGTTGTTCGCGTGTAACCATTGCAACAGCAGGTTGATGATATATGCTGGTCAAAATTTGCCATATATGTGACATTTGTTGAGTGCGTTCATTCAGTGCACCTTAACACTGGAGAATGTTGACGTCCATCTTGGTGTGCTTTTTAATGACCATTGGTCAAGTAATTTCTCGTACTGGGTATTGCAGAAAGAAGAATGATTGTTTGCCTGTTCCAGCCGATGTTTGCGACAGAAGTAAATGCGTACCATTTGACTTGCAGGAATTCGCAGATGTATGAATATATATGCTGAATGCTCCTATATAACTTGCATAGAAATATGTATTGAGCTGTTTTTCATACGATATTAACAGTTTGTGAAAAATGGCTTGCGATATTACACTTACAACTCAGCGCTGATACAAGCCACTGGTCACTGCGCACCAAAATTCATTTACAACATTTCTGAAGGTTACGATGGTAAACTTGCAACAACATTAACCGAAGTCTTTGCCACTGGACAACAGTAAATTATTATTTAAATCATGCCGATGTAGCATTTCTCTATAGGAAAAAGTTCTGCAAAATTGTGCATATTTATTTGAACATTTTTGTGCACAAACTTCAGCAGAATTTTTTCTCGTAGATAATTTACCTGCTCATGTATCGTTTGCTAATATTTTTTCTAGTTGTGACAACATAACCACAATAGTTCAGCCATATTTCGGGGAAAAGGGTATGTAGTATATATTAATCATGTATTTGTGATAGGAAAAATGGGAATGATATGCAATATAATGAAATATCCAGTGTGATTTCGGATCTCACAACATCACCACTTTTTACTTCTTAATTTATGTAAGCATTATACTGTAATTAAACGTTCTATTAACTCCTGATTATGCAACATTACACATATAGATGAATATACTGGAAAATTGAAATACTTCACAGTAACTGATGGAGATATGGCATTTGAAACTTGCTTGCTGTATTACGAACCACAAGTGTCATTTGTCTACAGAAAATGCAAAGTTCAGCCTCCGCCTCCTTATGGAGAAGGATGTGGTATGTAATTTTTTTTTGCATTTTTATATGGTCAGTGTTTAAATTCATTATTCATATTCTCTTTTTGTATAACAAGCATTAGTTACTGCTCGTGAGGCAGCAACTGGTAACTGTAACAGAGATAAATTGGACGAATTTTTGGAATCAATGGGAATGGATTTTCCACAAATGCGAGCTTATCCAGAGTGTTGTGACGTCTAATAAATGGCATGCATGATTACTGGAATTTTTCGTACATGAAATCTTGAAATTCCAATTTATTGAAATGGTGATTATGATGTAAATGCTGCGTACATGGTGTCATGAATGTAATCAGCATTCTTATGGGAATGAATAATAAAAAGGAATGCAATGTCTTCAGCAATTATAATTTCAATCAAATGTTTCAAAATAGGGAAAAATGCATTTTAGGAAAGCCAAATACTTGCTGAAACTTGTACTTGGCTTGTCAGGGTCAAAGGATGAGATCCTGGCAAAAACACAGCGTGGATTTTTTCTTAAACCCTTAAACGCCCAAATTGGGTTAAAAAAGATCCGAATTATATTTACACTGTTAAAAACACACTATACTGAAATGTGTAGAATTTCTCAATTAAGACTTATTATTTTTTAAATATGCCCCATTTTTTGAACGGAAATTAGCAGTAGATGAATTTTAAAAAAATGAAATGGTGGGTCATTGAAGACCCAGGTTGGGCATACAAGCTTCAAATACATATTCTGCTTATGTCAAATATGTACAATTCATGTTCATTTGATAAAACTGAAAAATAGCCAGAATATACAGGTTTTACAACATCACAAAAGGATCAGTGGATACAATGTCATGTGTTCGCTGTACAGAGCAGGACAAAACTTTAGCTGTTTGTTTATTTTATACATATTCTAAATATGACAGCTTACTGTAATGATAATATTTGTAGCATAAAACCGTACTTGGAATAAATGAATGCCCACAGTTGTTGCTTATTTCTCTGCAATTTGGAAATGGAATTTATAACAGTTTAGCTATTGCATTAAAGGTAAAATATTTCTGGATTACATGTATCTGTAATGGATGCAATGTAACGATGTGGCTTGGATTTTGACAAACTGGGAATGGAATCTCAACCAAAAACACGAAAACTGTAACAGGGCATCTCAGTTCAAATGACGAAATTCTTGCACTACTTGCATGAATCCTGAGTGCAATGCATCACTCGTTTGAAGAAAAAGTTATTGAACATTTGGAATAAATGCATAAATAATCTTTATTATTATGATGTATTAGACACTTTGAATTTTCTCATGCAAGAAAATTGAATACGAAATCGTAATGAAAAACAAAATGATTAAAAAACATCTTGTTTAAATTGTCTCGTTCGTATGCACGATAAACGAGAAAATAAAGAAATGTTGTAAATGGCTTCGTAAATAAATTTTGTATTTGCTGCCTGACGCTGTTAGTTATGCGCGATTGTAGTACTTTTGGTACTATAATAATTTCCAGCCAAACCTTAGACTAATTAGGCGGAGCATATGTGCCTCACTGCAGCCAATGGCATTGAGTAATTTGGTATGTATCGACCAGTATCTGATACAAGAGGTACTATTTTCTTGCCTGAAGCTCTGTCCTTGCTCCGCCTATTTAGTCTAAGGTTTGGCTGGGAATTACTATAGTTGAAACTACACCCGCTTCGAATTTTCTTTTGCGACGCATATTCTCGCAAATCGCGTCAAGAATGACTAATGCATGAAAAATTAGTTGCAATCCAACTTGGTTTTTGTTCTTATAACTATTGTTCTTACATGCTATTTATCCGTATTTTACCGAAAATATAAGCTCAAAATTTACGCTCGCCGCAGTGTGCAACTATCTTGCATGAGAGAAATCGTCGCGCAAGATTTCAGGGTTAACACCATTGGCAATATTGTGGCTCAATACGTTGATCTGCAATCAGGTCACGTGGTTTGCCAAAGGGGTCAAGTTGTGTTCGAACTGGCATTTTCAATGGCGGCTATGCAGCATCTTTAGAATAGTTCGATTGAGCCAGATCAAGAAGTTATATTAATGAAATAAACATGAAATTAAATTTAATGCAAATGAAAGCATAAAGTTATTACCACTCTTGTTATTACTTGGCACATATTTTTTGTTTTTAGTTTACAACGATGTAAATAGCTCCCCAATCAACAGCAGAACTTCGGTTTTCATGAAATTTTCTGCTACCCCGCCGGAAACTGCACAATTAAATTATAATTCTCCATCCAAATGTAGCCTAAAATCACATGTCAATTAAGCAATAGCACAAAACTGGGCCAGAAATACCTGGAAAACGTACACCCAACCATGTGAAAGATACACACCTGACCCCCTTTGATCTTTTGGAATGTAGTTCACCTTGTTCTTGTTAGCTAGGTGTCGCATGCTTGGTGCCCTAGCTAGCAATGCCCTTTTGAGTTTAGGCCACGGTTTAAAGGAGAACTGACACGATTTTGCAACCCCCCTCAAAACTAATTTCGTTATAAAAAGCTATGAAGATAAACACAT
>JAQIWR010001996.1:0-12185 GCA_034695945.1 Glomeris hexasticha
AATGGTTTTATTGGCATCGCTTCAGTAAACAGGGAACTTTTCAGTGTATGTTCAAAACAGTGTCAGTTTACCTTTAACTCTCTAAACTGTTGAAATGTTGAAAGTTTTTAACAATTTAAAGACGATTCTGTTTTTCCAATTGTGTTGTTTAAGTTATTTTTGGGTATACATTATCAAACCATGTCAGCTCACCTTTAATTGTTATAGGTGAACACAGCAGTGAATGAAAATTTTGGACGAAATTTTTTTTCTCAAAATGTACACTTGCTTAAATTGACATCTCTTGCAAAAGAAAAACCAGCAATTTTGATGTTTTAGAGTGAAAAAAACAACTTGTCAAATAAAGGAGTGCAAAAAGCATATCGAGTGCATGATTTGGACATTTATCATGGGAGGAGTAACAAGCAGGAGCATAACGGTAAATCTGGTTGCAGTGCATGCTGGGAGGTCCCAAGGGCCATCAGGAACCAAGTCTAAAAGAGAAGTCTTGTGGGCATCGATGAATTGCGTTTCACGGCCAGTTGCTCAGCGTGTCTTGGCCATCTGTGCTCAGCTCAAGATACACTTCCAGATTCGCCATTTCCTTCCTTCCTTCCTTCCTTTCCCTTTCAGGCCCTTGATTTTTTCCCCTTTCCAACCTTCCTCACTTTCCTTTCCTTTCCCCCAAACGACATCATTCCCAAGCAGAATTGATGTAACGTAGCAAACGTCCATTTTCAAACGAAATGCTTACAATAAACAACAAGTCCAATATCAAATTATCTGCCAAATCGTAAAATAGGTACCTACTTATACCTACACACACACCATTTTCTTTTACTTTCTTGTTGAATTAAGCCAGTAAATAACCCTCATATTTTCAGATAAGTACTGTATTTTCCATGCATTTCGTGCCAGTAACGTTGCTTGTGCTGGGAAATAATTACATACAAATATAGCATCAGCATTATTGATTAATATTGTCATTTGCATGTCTAAAACAACCACACCAAGGGATTTTGCATGCATTACTATTTTCCTTCATACGTTCATTTTGAAGACGCTCTTTATGGTATTTAAATACAAAAGTGTGAATTTTTGGCTAAGGGCCGGCCCCTTGTTATTCGAGCTTGCTTTTATGGACCACTGATTTTATTTGGCTCAATGGAACTGGATTGAATTTTATGCTTTAGGTCAGATCCTGTTAAGAAACTTTCGAGAAAAAATGTTCATCTTGCTTCATAAAACCAGGGATAAACCAATGGATAAACTGTCCGCGTTTACACGACTGATTTTCTGCTCAGAATTTACATGTACCCATAAAATTAAATGCTGTGGTGAAAAATTTCTAATGCAATGGCAGGAAATAAAATAATATAAAATTTAACAAACTGTGCTGAGGCATATAAAAGTTTTAACCTGAATATACTGTATGATGCACTACAGTTTACCTGGAACTTTTAACAGGAAATCCACTCATGTTTTATGTTTCCAATAATTTTAAGGACAAACTCCATATTTGATTGAGCTATTTCTTTGAAACATTCAAGAATGCAACTAATTAGCATTACATTTGTTTAACACAATTTTTTCCAAACTGGTGGGGTCAAAATATAACAGAAAGAATGTTAATGGTGCTGATTTTATCCCACGCAAAATAGTCCCACGAATGATGGTTTATTCATGGGGATAAAAATCCATACAGGCCAAGAATCGATCGAATTTCGTTAACGATTCGTCGCCCAAAAAAGTTTTTTCGTATGTGTCCTTGGTGTGAGCAAAAAAATATGTGGGAGAAGTACAGACATAGGTGACATCCGTTGTTCGATTTTTCTATTTTTCCATTTTTCAGGTAATAATCAAAGCTGCGGATGAAAACCCAATTCCTATAAAATATAAAAGGCCAAGGAGGAAATTCAAGACCACGAAACTGGAAAACCACAAACAGACAAACATTTTCACCGCAAATTCCTACATGTAATCAATATTTCAGTTTGAATGCATTTACTGGCAGTTCGCGTTTGAGCTTGCACTTAGCATACGAAATAAGGTTTTATGGAAATTGGTGAGAGAAAAAACACGAACACGCATTTATCTAACAAGCCGTGAATATCTTTTAGCAAGATCTCTGTGAACATGTATATATATGGTAGTAATACAAGGTTCATTGTAAAAGATGTAGCGATTTTTCAATTAATAACATGCAAACTATACTGTACACGCTGGCGCAATCACATCGCAAATGTGATTTGATAACCACTTAAGCGAAAAATGAAACGGCTCAGCATCTCAATCCGTGCATAAATAGATATTTAAATATTAATAATGCGGAAACCAAATTACAGCAGGGCTGTGAGCAGATTAATTAAATTTCAAACACAATGAATAATGAAAAACCAAATCAAAAACTAAATTTGTATCCAGCAAATCCGCTGCGAATCTTTAAAACAGAAAAATTAATTAAAACAAGGAATGTAATTATTTCCATTTCATCATTTGTTTCAAAAAATTATTCGCTATTTTCCCACCAGTGCACAGACTCCTTTGCAGAAAGTTTTCACTTGTGTAAATCCGCACAGTAGTTAAGAATGAATTTTGCCATAGCAAATGCCAAAAATGCATACTACTTAAAGCATGATATATAGAGCGATTTTCGATTAAATAAGAGTGTGGACGAGCGGGTGGTGACCGGGTGTTGTGACAAGCCGGAAAATTCTTGATGGCAAAATGTCAACGCCCAGTGTCCCGTCATCAACACGACTCAGCAAATTAAATTCCGCAGAGTCAGCAAATTTTATCGGAGAAAGCACGTTACCAGATTTATTTTTCATGCAGTCTCCATAAATAACTACAGTCACCTCTGCCTCTCTTCTTTTTTAAATGCAAACGCAATATGGGCATAAATCGGGAAATTCCGTATACATTTTTTAAATTAGACACTACACAAGATTGTATAGCATAAATTTATAAGGCATGAAAATAGTAGCATTGATATTTCTGACAGGACCAGTTCAGGTTACAAATGACAAAACGTGGAAATACTACCACAAAGCTGATCATGAAAATTTAGAGTTTTCTATATAAAAAAGTGGCATTTAAAATCGGTAATTGGAAATCAATAATCAGTTTGTAGAGAAAGAAACACAATTTCAAACCACAACGCACAAGCGTGTATGGGCACGAAATTTTATCGAATTTAAATTCCCTTCTCGGAATAACATTATTCAAGTTCACTTTATGCTCAAGTGAATACTGCGCAACAGAACTTGCAAGCACCAATAACAAGGTGCTGAACGAAGAAGTTGCGATTAAATTAAAGGATAAAATAGCTTGTATGGGACACGACATTGTCAGGGTTGTAAAACGCGGTCACGTGACCGGCAAGCTGGCAACGGATGGCCTATCTGCAATCATTAGCGTCCGGGTGGACGAGGACCGATGTCAATAATGAATCCAACCTGACTCTATGGGACCCTACTTGTTCGCTGATTGGGGGTTTGGGCACCAGGCATCATCATTTATCAACGAGACTTTCTGTCAAGCTCCATACAAAAAGCGACCCCTTAGCTTGACTGCATAGCATGTGGCATACTTCTCTCACTGCAAATCCCCCAATAACCCAGCAAGAAATACTGACCATCGAATATATTCGGACAAAACAAGTTGGTTTTCTTACGTAGTAATCACACTGACTTATAAAACGACAACATTATTATGACCATAACAATATAGGGCCTATTTTATTTGTTAAAAAAGTACTGGTCTTCACTTTCAAAGCCCATTCAGTTCCAATAAAACCTAATTGCAATAAAATGCATAGGCCTACATTGTAGCTAGTAGGTCTACCTAGTAAAGAACGAGCATTTAATTAATCCACATATTTCCAGCATTGTTTTGGGAAATAATCCACGTAGTATTTCAAATATTCAGAAAATATTTTGTTAATAATAAATGTCCCTATGCAAAACACGATAATATTAAATTCCTTTTTTAATCAGTGATGTTCACATACGCCAAGCAAATAAGTTAAAGGCTAAAATCATCGATTTTGTTACGCTTCCCTACATCACAGAAACAGCAGGTCACAAAATGAATGCGTGGACGTTCATTGTATCTAATAAATTTCAATGTACGTGAGACTGAACTCTACAGGAGTACAGCAATGAATAAGCCTATGGCCCAACCGATTTTCAATTAGGATTTGGTCTGGGAATTTGGACAGCCACTGGACTGCCAGAGGATTATGGTCGGCCAACCATTTCTTTGGAGAAGGGCTTTTACTGCAGATCGAACAATGTTGTTGCAGAATAAACTGTCCGTCAGGGATCAACTCGAAAAGCAGGTCGAAATGGTTATTGAAGTTTTTCTGGTATATATAGGTCTAAACGTCATGCAGTGCTTCCAAAAATGTTTCTTCCCTCCTCATGCACAATGTACTCTACGATTTTTATGGTGTTGTTTCATAGTCTCCATTGCGAAATTCAACCAGATTGCATATTCCCTAGCACATATATATATAAGTATCCATATAGGCCACTTTAAAATATATGTAATCCACAAAAATAATGGCGCACTCCTTCAGATTTTATTACACATTGTAACCACTGGAGTTCTTATACTCTTCCAAAGGACATGCTTACCATGTTACAACTTTGAATCTTTTAACAGCTCAATTTCTGAAGAAACCAAAAAGCACTTGTATGCTCATGTCATTGCAATGTAACATGTTAGCTGTAAAAACAAGATAGGGATGGAAAGAAAAGTAATGCAACATACTAAGTGGATGTTCAAATATAATATATGTAACGCCTGATATATAGGAAGGAGTGTATACAATTTTTGTTATGGACAGCGTTGCATATAACACCTGGAATAAATTAAACATTCTTTCTGCAACCCACTGAAATAATAAAAATACAGCACAGTAAGCAGCCATGTTTCCTTGAGGGGGGTGGGGGGTGGGGGGAGGGGAGGGTACAAGGATTCGCTACTCACCATTTTACAAGGGAGAGTGTAAAAATCTATTTACCGTTTAATAATATTTGAGAAGCTCCTTATCAGGACAGACACTCATAAAATTGAATGCATGTGCCTATATAGTTCAAGGTCTGCCGTATATAAGGTGGCGTTTCGAAAAATGAATATAATTTTTTTTACGTTTCTATAGGTTGCCTTTGTCAGCAATTTACTCTAATCATAACTTGAGTTCTTGTTCCAGGACACTCGGGAGTTGGTCACAAAGTATATTTGTGTTTCTTCCCGCATGCCTGAATAATATACTGTGTATGTATTGATCTGGTCTTTATTATCTATGGTATATGAGCAGCACACAACCTATTTTCTCCTCTAAGCAGGATGCAACTATCTCACATTTTACCAATAACAACAGGGTTGCAGGAGTAACCTCGGAGGGGGTAAATCTCGACCTTAGATGTCACTCATCTTTCGTATAGTGTAGAGCGCCACAATTTTAAGTGCGCAAGAGTCTGTGCATGCTTTGTTATATACTGGAACAACAAAATTGGCGTAGTCCACGCTATTGTGTTCCTAGGTATTAATGATAAATGGGACATGGTCAGGGGCGTTTCACTTTGTGAAACCAAGTTGACAATGTTCAGATTTTGTTATGATTCTGGATTCGTTATACAGATAACTTTTTACAAAACTTCATGAGTTTCCCAAATATAATTCCCATGACTTTTCTATACATTGTTCAGATTTTTTAAATGTTTATACACATACTTCGAACAATGAATAGAGTATGTATTCTGCACACCTTAGGCATGAAAACACCATAAACTGCGCACTGCAGAATTGTAAAGGGCACATATACTGCATGTAGTATACATGGTACCGTGATCAACATTTTATTATTATTGGTGGCAACACTGCATGTAAACCATTATTTGGCACTAAAATATTGCAGCACATAGCGCTACATCGTAAATTGCATGGTACCGTGTGCATTAACTTTGCAATTCCATATCTATTACTACCAAATTAGGCCAATCGTCCCACACGAGCACCATTAAAATATTGGAACTGCATTTTCATAAGCAGGTCTAAAATAAATTATAGGTCTACACTTGAAAGGAACGGTGTCATATGGCATATTATTTTATGGATACACCTCGGTTGTAAAAACAAGATACATGTCAATTGAATAGGGCATGGAGCCAAGTTGCTCATGCAACATTTTTATTATTACGGTTATTATATATAGTTTGGCAGCATGCGATTTAAAACAAAATAATTTCCGGTTTGAAATATTAAACAACGTTATAAAAGTATTTCTAACCCAAATGCATGCATTTGAAATTGTGTACAGCAGCTTTTTTTATTATAATTTGCTATCATTTCCAAACTATACATTATTTTGTGTTTCATTCATTCACTCACAACTTTACAAAAAATTAATACATAATTGCGTCCAAACAAATAGAGCAAATTTTGCTAATAGTTTGACTATGGTAATTAAACAGTTGACAACCACGCATGCAACTTTGAAAACTTGTCACAGTTTTGGGCCTGGCTAGCCATAGATAAATGGCCTATCTGGCAACGGTCGGGAATAATGAATATTAATTCATATATTTACGGCGCTTTCGTATCTACTTATTTATTTATATCTTGAGATAGGAAAGAGTGAACGCATAGCGTATGCAGGTATAATAATAACGTTGCTGACAATGTGTAAAGCCTGATAATATATATTATTAACAGGAGGATGGCAGCTAATGCGGAATTTTTGATAATAACTGCACTCCGGAGGCGACCGCTGCAAAAGGATGCGGTTAGATATCGAAGTTTATGACATTTTTCGTGAACTTATTTCCGTTTTCAGGCAGATGCAGTCGACTGAGAAGGCAAACTTGCACCATACACAGGCTGTTAAAATCTGAGAAGTGCGCACAAGTAATGAATAATGTACTGGCCTAAGGGGTCGTAACGTTGAAAAGTACCGCATTTTCACGCACCATAATTCAGTACAGCCAGAGCCAAGGCAATTTGCGCATTTCATTCTCACATTATTTTCACTCTCAACTAAAACCTTAACAGCAACGTCATTTCATTCCGTATACACCTATAATACCAGTTTACCAAAATTGCTCTAGCACTGCTCTGGCGCGTTCAATATTTAAGTCCAACTTCCCAAATATCTGTTAATACAGCATGGTACTGCATGAATATACTACTGTACATGTAGGGACTAAGTAAGCATAACTGATGGAATGAACAGAAATCAAATAATGGAGGCAAGTGGTTTTATTTGCATGAAAGACATGACCTTCAGAACGTAAAATACACTTGTACTTTTTTTACATATACCGGCTCACGATTTCCCAAAAGTTTCTTTACTGCACTATAAAACACTCAATATGCATACGAATATGGTTATGAGCATTTGGCAGTTTGGAGAAAAACGCTATAAAAACAGACCTTTCACGTCATAAAACATCCAGCCTCAAGGGTAAAAGGGACCAGCCATAATAAGTGAAATGGCCACAATTTTTAAAGATCTCTAGACCCTCCTCCCCTCCAAAACACGTGATCTTTCAAAAGCAAAATTCTTCGAAATTTAGCACAATGACATGCATAAGATCTTATTGATTTGTCTGGAATATACAGTACAATGTACGTTACATGTACATTTTTTAAAACAGTCGTCGTAGTCTACTTATTTTCAGAAAAAGTGAACATATGCTCAACAGTTGAAAATAATGTTCATAAACACTCTCTCGATAAACGTAGTAATACATTGTACTAATTAGTGAATTAATTATCTTTTAAATCATAGTTGTAATGCTAAATTATAAATTACTCGCAGTTGAATTTTCTACTAAGGCTACATTTTTTGTATAATGATGCCATTTAATCCGACAAGTTCATCCAAGTGGCAAAATGCACTTTCGCCAACAAATTGCCAACATCCGGTTAGAAAATTATTCCGAAAAATCACAGCTGTTCAAGGGATCAATATTGGTTGGGGAAAAAATCCTATACCCTTTTATACATGGGAACTTAGGCACAGACATCTGCAAATGATATTCGAGTTGAATGTTTTTCGCATGTTGATGTAACATAAATACCACGAGGAATATAGTATACTTACTGTATAGCTCAATGTAACAAAATATGAAGCCAAAACCATAAATGGACAGAAAGAAAACAGCTGGGCATAGTTTCTACAATCCAAACACAGCCAAAAATAAATGTAAAGAAATATTTAATGCGCAACAGAAGGAAGGGTAATATTATTTTGCAGTTGGAGTCGATTCACAAAGTTTGTTCAGCTTTCAATGGAAAGCTCTCCCGGAATAAATGAGTTGAGGACAGTGAATAATACAATTTTAAGTTTTGAACATAGGCTCAAGCTTGACTAAGTGCAATATCGCGCATCTGCAGATTGCTTTTAGCTTTTGCGCTTTTCTTATCTCACACAACCAGAGCACATACAACCAACCTTCTTTCAAAGGATTTCCACAGGTACTCAGGAAAGCATCTCCAGGTTCATCACTTATTTCGGAGAAGGTTAACGTCTCTGCGAAGTGCTTCATTCACATGAGAAATTGGATTGAGAAACGCAATAACCTGTCTATGATAGACCCATAAAAGTACAACTTACCTCCACAAATTATACTAACGTATATCTAACTAAAAAGCTTTTAAGTGTTTAGCTTGAAAGGCTTCGCTGTATATTACAACCCAATTCTGTTATAAGGCAATGAATATGCACAAGGGTAATGCCAAAATTATGTTAGAAATGCCGAGGCTCATTTTCTCTATTTTCCAAGCTATAATTGATTCATTGATCCTTTGAATAGTGTCCTCCACGAAAGTCCAGCAATTGCCAAAACACTCTACTGTTATTTCCTTTGCATTAATTTCTCTATTGCGAACGGAAATTATAATTACAAGGTTTTAAAACATTCACTCCTCCAATGTTTTTAGAAGTCCAATTTAATTTCACTCAAATACGATTATGTATAGCTAATTATTTCATATTAGCAACTATTGCCATTAAGATTACATGTACATGTATCGATAAATATGGTATAGTGTGCAATTCATCATTTGAACTTTATTACTCTCCCAGAGTGTATTACAATTGCCTAATATTTCAAGAAAATCTTTACAATACTTCACATTTGCCACTTTTTAAATAGAAATGCAGCTATTGAATAAAATTAATTCAATCAACTATGTAGTATGAATAATTCAATAAACCACGGCACAATTATTACTTTAATCAAATATTATATTGCACTGGTACTATATTTTTACTTCGTTGAAATATAATTTGCTTGCAGGCCAAAACTGCTCTATATACGTTTCGTTCAGGAAATTGTAATGAAAACATTTTGAGCAACTGAAGCAGTTTGGCGAAGAAATTGTGTTTGATAAAAACCTTAAATCAGCGCAGTTACATTCACATAAAATCCTATCACACAGACTAAAAGGGATGTGGGGAGGGGACTTGTAGCAGAATATCACCGGAAGAGAACATGTCGTCTTCTTCCGGGAATAGATACGGAAATGGCAGCTATCATCACTTGCATCTCAAATGGTTTTCAGCCATCATTCTAGATTAAAGCCAACTATCGGAATTGCAGGACACGTACAGACCATCACATTTTATCGAAACGCCAATCCGACACCATTCAGTTAATCACTTTTTGATCGCAGTTTCGATTTTACGATCACATAAATATACATATTGATTTTCAAACAACAGTGCCATTACTTCGCAACATATAAATATCATAGAATTGCCGTCAGCTGAATTTGCATTCAATTTTCTAGCAAATGCATCCATTTCAATTTCATGATTACCATGTCAAATATAAATGCTTCCAAAATATTAAAGCTGAATTTTAAAAATGCGAATACAAATTGAACTTGTGCAAGTTTGCAGTGACCTACTGTCCTTCCAAAGAAAGATTGAGCTGGGACAGTGCCAAGTACCAGTTTTGAAGGGGTGCACGGTTGCAGGTGGGCAGGCTATGACTCGCAATTAATGCACAGCTGCTATAAACTGCAACCGTGCACCCCTTCAAAACCGGTCTATGGCACCATCCCAGCTCAATCTTTCCTTGGAAGGACAGTAGGTTCGCATTAATGTATGGCACACATGAAAAACGTGCAAAAACAGATCAGAATGATACTGTATTCAATAAACGTGCCTTCGCCACAAATTGAACACAAAAGCAATGTACAAATTGAATTTAATGTTCAAAGCGTTCGCCATTGACAATTATATGCATGCCCTTGCACATTTCACAAAATGTTCATGAACGTTGAGTATAGCATGTGCGGTGTTATTTCTTCACACGCCGCTACAATTCGGTGCTGTAGGTCTTGTATGTTACGTGGTGGTGTCTCATACACTCTGGACTTCAAGTATGACCATAAGAAAAAAATCCAGTGGGGACAAATCTGGAGAACGGGCTGCAAGTACGTGCTTCCCTGCATAGCATTTGCACACTTGATCTTCCTGTTGAAGCTCTAGGAATCTTTTGGCAGGGGCTGCACAATGCATCCACGTTGTTCCTCATAACTCTTGCATTTATTGTCTGAATTTCACTCTGTGTGATGCATTGTGTTCACAAAAAAGCACGTATCATTTCTCTAATTGACATCAGCCCCTAGCGTCCCTAACAAAAAAGTTAACAGTAGAATGACCTTGACCGAATGTTCCAAGGTAAAAGATGTGCACATCGTCAGATGGCTCCCGACCGTCTCAATACGTGTCATGTTTGTTTGCATTCCTCCAAGCTTTATTTATGGCATTACAGGCACGAACCAGATTTCTGACTCACCCTGTATTATGAACCTTCTTGTGAGCGTAAATATTTGAATGCTTTGCAAAAAAAAGGAATTGCAATTTTTCTTAATTTATAGCATGAATAGTGGAAACTTACATGGTAAATGTATATTTTGCAGAAATTATTATTGCAGTTATCGATGTTCTAATTAAAATATCATATATTCTAGTATACGTATGCACTTACCCAGTAAAAACGTCAGTTATTCCAAGACTCTTGAGGCAGTCAACAAGATCTCCATCATACGTCTTTTCAAACTTAAATTTCGGTAATTTGACGTCCACCTGAAAATAATTAATTGTAATATAAGCTTACATGAAAATACAGCACATGTCTTTGTTTCTTAGTGTTTCTGACGTTGTTTTACTACTATAGACCTACGTACGTACATTTGTTTTTGCGAAAGAAGATTTCGTGGCAAACTTGACGAGGTCATTTGCACTAATTGTTTTCAATAGATTCACGATTCCGTCATTTTTGTTGGGAAGAATTATAGTCCTTGAAAAGTAAAAGGTTTTGAATTACAAATATTGTGCTAAACTTACTGTATTAATTACATAATATAGTAGTATAATTGAATGATAAAGCTTACATTGAAATGTCTTCACCTAGGTAGTCCAATTGCAATACTTTGCTATCTAATGCAGCACTTTCTTCATAGCTGAATCTGCCAAGTTGGTTCATAATCTGTGCCGAAACCTTTTGGCCATTTGAGGTTGTAAATTTTTCACTTTTTGTTTTGGTGGTATTGAACTTGTAAACCCAAAACCCTCGAAAATAGATGGCATTTACAATGGTCAGGACTGTAGCTGTGAATTTCATAAATTTTAAATGAATGTTTTTATAAACACCTTATGTAATGTATGTTGTGTAAAATATTAAATGTGTTGTATAGAAGTTATAATTACGTACATGTGCCAACAAAGGCATTATCTGGAAGTATGTCTGGTATCAATCCTTGAGTAGCATTGTCGATGAAGTTGTTTATTGTTTTTGCTGCTTCTTCTGGCTGATTAGTGTAGTCAACCAATTGCAATGGTGCCAGGAAATCGTCGTTTAAAACTGATCGATACGTCGGTAATATTGCTATAAAATATAATAAATAAATTAGTGACATAATTGATTAATATTTTTTTAGTCAACACACGCTTATCCATTAGTTCGGTTAATTGTTTGGTTTAAGTTGCAATATGTTGTGTGATACTGCTTTATACAATCATATTTAAAGGAGACCTGACACGGTTTTGTAAGGTACCCTGAAACTTAAACTACTTGCAGAAAAGTGATGAAGAAAGTAAGTGGTGAAACAAAATCTCTGTAAAAAATAGTAAAAAAAAAAGTTATTAGACGTCAAAGTTTGACAGTTTTTTATCGGGACTC
>JAQIWR010001997.1:0-12183 GCA_034695945.1 Glomeris hexasticha
CAATTAAAAGTACAAAAGAACGCTTTGGTAATTACACATGATAATTTGCATGAGCGTGGAACAGCTAGAGTATTCTGCCTATACTAAAATTCATTTACCCTGTTTTTACTTGTTGACTATGAGGGGTGTGTGTGATTGGAAATGTGTGGTGATACCTATGCCAAATTTACATAAACATCAAGATTTTCGGGTCTCTGGAAAAGGCGGGGTATACCCAAATTTGGGTACCCAACTGGGGTACCCTGAACATTGAAAATACAGCAGGAATTGGGGGCCATACCTGTTTTTTTTTATATATATATCTTTCCTCTTGTCCATTTTAAATCAGCGATTCAGCGAAACAATAAATCGTTGTCCCCAATTTTGCACTTTAGACTTACCCATGAGATATATGGCACCCAGAATGTGCTAATCGATCATTCACCAGATGCGGCACCTGGCGGGCATATGGGTAATCTTTCGATGCAGTACTCAAATAATTCTATACAAGAAAATTAAGATTAAAATTTTTGTGCTTGACATTTTAGTATGTATTTCCTGCGAATTAAGGGCAATGTGTTATTAATATGCAACAGTTAATCTGAATCGAGATCTGAATGTTAATAATTATAAGTAATAAGTAATTACAAGAGTGGATTAATTACATTCCAATTTAAATATTTTTAATTTTTTAAGCTCCATATAATTCAAGCCAAAATGTAGAAGGCATTTGAATAAGATTTACTACGTGTCAGTTTTTAATGAAATTATAGAAACTATATGTATGCGTAACAGAAACAGAAATGTGAACATTTTAATGACGAAATTGGTGACAACGATTTATTGTTTCGCTGATTTAAAATGGACAAGAGGAAAGATATGTACCTCGCGACTGATTCTGAAACAGGTATAGCCCCATTTCCTGCTGTATTTTCAATGTTTAGGGCACCCCAGTTGGGTACCCAAATTTGGGTATACCCCGCCTTTTCCAGAGACCCCCGAAACCCTGTCTTAAGGAGCACTTTAAAATGATGAAAAACCATAGTTTAAAACATTTATAAAGGTGAATTAGTTGGCAACGTTTTATAAGGCATCCTGTAAATTACAGTCAAACTGAAAAAGCGATGCAAATGAATGTAAAAAAATGTTAGTAATTATGTGGTAAAAAATGTAAAAATGAGTAGGGAAATCCTATATTTACATTTAGTTTTTGGTATTAATTTGGTAAAAAAAATATTTAGGGAGGACCCCTATTTACATATATTAATTAATTCTTGTAATATATGCCAGATTTCATCAAAATTGGCTAGACAATATTGTCAGTTTAATTTTAATTTTTAAAGCTAGTTTTCCAGCATATTATTGTTTAAAATACATTCTTCGTATTAGCGTTTAGAAGTTCATTTTAAAAACTTTATACACCTTAAACCAAAGAAAATGAAAATAATGGGAGTTAATGCGGCATCAGATTGGACATTAAATGTAATCTTATATGATATTTGGTGTTAGCGAGAAATATGAAGAGACTAATTCAAATGGTTAAGGAATTTCATTAATATTGAAGATATTGGATCTGATATAAAAATATGGAAGTAAATATTTTAGATTTCATGAAAACGTATTTTTATTAAAATATATAAAAGATAAATAAATAAATGATACAGTAATTACAATTAAGGTTGTTACAATTAATATTATCATTTCACAATATGAAAACAAAATTAAAAATATTTATGGAGAACCCATATGTACATGTACAGTAACATATATACGTGTATATGTGCCAGATTTCATCAAAATTTTCAGTTTAAAGGACAACCGACAAGGTTTTGGAACCTACCCTGAAAACTTTCACCCGAACTGAGCTAATGCCACAAAAAATCGTGGCGCAAACGGAATTGCTCTAAAAATTAGTAAAAAAAAGTTATTAATGTACAAAGTTTATGACGCCAAAGTGTCACAGAAATACGATGTCAAAAGCGCGGTCGGCAGTATACAAAGCTATACCCCTTGCAGTCGTCGGCCACCAGGTGTCGCCCACTTTGGTGGCTATAGCTAGCTATAGCGAATGGCAGCAGCAGCAGCAAACCGGTGATGATACAGGCTGATATAACTGCTTACTGAACTGCTCCGATGAACACCACAGATCTGAAGAAAAATATGCTTTGAAATCGGTCGCGAATATGAGTGCGGGTCCACTCGTCGTGGAAACAATCGTCACGTTTTGCTTGGCTGCGTTACTTCTAAATAAATATGGAAATTGGAGGAGGCAGCACGTAATCGTTTCGATTTCCGTGTTAATTGCGTGGTACTTCTCTTTCCTAATCGCTTTCATTTTGCCATTGGACGTGTCATTGGTTCGTAGGTTTTTATCATTTAACCCAGTAACGTATATGGATCGTGACATCTGAGTTCTAATTTAATGTATTCGTTGAATTTATTTTAGACTGCGTATCGGCAATGCGTCCGAGAAGAAGAAGCCTTTTCCCGGTCTTTGCTAAACTCCAATTGGACCACTGTCCCAAATGTGACGCCATCAACAGAGCCCCCTGGTCACCCAAATAAGACAAATGGTAATCTTTCAAATTTAACTGTTGAGAGATCTCAAGATCATTAAATTAAAATTTACCCGTTAAAATGGTAAATTTAAATTTATACATAATATTTTAATCCTGTGTGTAGATGTTCTTATAGACGTGCTGATGTAACTTCTTGTGTATATATGCTAAACCAATTATCACATGATTGTAAAATTAAACCTTGTAATGCATCACATTGCACATTGTTCATGTGCAATGATATTTATTTATGCAACAGTTTGTCAAGTTCCTTGGAGCCACATTCCAGATCATGTCCTCCCTGAATTGTGGAGAGTAGTTTATTGGACATCCCAGTGTTTGACATGGTAACTTTATAAGACCCTTTTCTGCATTGTATACTTTTAAATAACGAATTGTGTTTGCTCTATAGGATCATTCTTCCTATGATGCAGTCGTACACAAGAGCTGGGGACTTCACTGTCATCGGCAAATTGAAATCAGCTCTCATCGACAATGCCATTTATTACGGCAGCTACCTTTTAATTGTTGGTATCCTGCTTATTTATATCGCCGTCACACCTGGACTAGATCTGAATGGGTATAAAGTTATGTCTTGTAATTACTGAAATTATGTAGAAGCAGTACTATAGTAAGAATGACATTTTTCTTAACATTTCAGTCCAAAGTTGAAAATCATCTGTGTGACTGCGAGCAACACTTGGGGTCTGTGTCTTTTAGTTATGCTCCTTGGCTATGGATTAGTGGAACTTCCTAGAAGCTGCTGGAACAGTGCTAAACGGGGGTTCATGCTTAATTATACATATTTTAAAGCATCCAAATTGAGCCTGGAGAAATCTGAAGCTGAGGAAGCTCTGGAAGATGCCCTTGAGGTTTTGAATTAGCCCAAACTTTTCATATAAAGTCTTTGAATCCCAAATGTTCAACTGTACGTGGTTTATAATTTCGATAGGACTTACAAAAATCGTCAGGAAGTATACGAGGATCGAACCCATTGCGCAAACATTTGGACACTATCCTACAAAAGGTTCCAGAGGAAATGTCGAGTTACGTTGCGTGTCGGCATACAGATGACAATTCAATAAATCCAACTGAAACTCCTACCGAAGCTTCCCTGATAAGGCTTCATCGTCAGGTTTGCGAATGGCGCAGATTTAAAGTGATACATGGAAAGTTCACGTATTATTAACATATCTAGGTCATCAAATCCCTACAAACCCATCATCGGACCCAGACGCAGTGGTCTGCGCTGATGGACCATGTCTTAGAATTAGAAGACATTGCGCATAATGAAGTGAGCCGAGACAGGAACTTTAAACGAACGTTCCAGATTTATAGGCCGGCATGGCAAAATTTGATCTGTAATCCCATGATAGGTACATACTTAGCTAACTGTGGTAAGAGTGAAATTTAAAGTACCGGGTGATTCTATATAAGGTGTTACTTTTTATAACAGAATGGTACTGGAAGTGTATGTTTCGTGGATGGGTGCTGAGGGTGTTGTCGGTTATCCTGATGGTCTTCTCAATATTCGTTGTTTGGTCTGAGGTTACATTCTTCATAAAATCTCCAACCATCTCGCTCTTCGCAGTATTTATCAATTTGGCGAAGAAGAATTACGATTATGTGTACATTGAAGTTAGTTGGGTTTTTGGTTATCAGTGTAGTCATTTTTAACTGTCTACCACTCGTATTTATCCTTAACAACATTTATTTAAATGTTTTGTGAACTGTAAAATATGTTATGTGCAGTAATTTTAGTCATACGAGTGATAGAGAGTTAAATAGAAAGTCTGCAATTTGGTTTTAATTCAATGAATCCAATTAGATAGTTTCCTGTGTGACCATTGCTTACATGTGCACTGCTGCATACTACACCATTTTCAAGATACGGGTATTAAATTATTACTACTTGGCACCACGGCATCAAACAGACGAGTATAGTCTTATTTTCAGTGGCATGTAAGTTAAAATGTTAATATAATCTAATAAGAACGAAAAGCCATATTAGTAAACAATGTGAATTATTTCCAGGCTACTGTGTCGTCTAACACCTCCAATGTGTCTTAATTTCCTGGGCTTGATTCATCTGGACAGTCACATCACAAGCAACAAAAATATCTCGGAGACGTCGTACACTTCAGTAATCGAGCAAAGTTGTACGCTGTTCGGTGTTAAAGTTTCACTAATATGAATTGATTTCTAGATTATGGGCCATATGGATGTGATCTCATTCATTGCTAATGGATTCAACATTTATTTCCCAATCGGAATCCTTCTCCTCTGCCTTGCAACTTATTTCAATCTCGGTGCTAAACTTTTGACCGCGGTTGGCTTTGAGCAGTTTATGGGAGATGGAGATATTACGACGGACTTAGTAGAAGAAGGAAAAGAGCTGGTTAAAAGAGGTTAAAGCCAATTTTAACACTTCAAGGAGTTACGTATTATGAAAGATTTAATATTTTTTGTTGTGCTCAGAAAAGCGGAAACGTCAGCGACTTGCTGATGGAGAAATTCGCCGACGTAATGTTCAACTTGGGAGTGCACCATACAGAAGACAAGATCAGGAAGATGATGATGATGATAATGATACTAGTCGAGGTAGGCAATCGCAAACCTGTCTGTAATTTACTGACTTGTAAGAACATAACCTTATTTTCATTCAGCTCAACGCCGTTCGGCTAATTTGCCGAGGACAGATTTCACCGAGAACGACCGTGCAGAACTTCTACGAGACATCGACCCGGTTGATTACACAACAGGAAGAGATGGTAACGTAGAACATTCCAAACAGACTAACACGTCCAGAAGACCATTAAATGACTACCGTTTGAACCGGTATCAAAGCAGCCGTGAGTCAGATCGACCAACTATCGATTCGCGGCCCCCACCAACCACGGTTTCTAATTATCCTCCAAGGCGAATTTTTGACGATGTTTAAATTCGTTGAAGATATTGTCATTGGTGAAACAAATAATGTCAATAACAACTATTAAAGGTGAAGTATTACGGTTTTGTAAGGTACCCTGAAACTTGCCACGCACAAAGAATTAAAACGTGAAGTTTCAAGGTAACTTACAAAACCATGTCAGTTCACTTTTAAGTGTGATACATTGCTGATCCTGTAACGATTAAATGAGCTTTTTTGAGCTTGTTTTAAAGGGTGGAATATCATGGGAAAGGTTTTTTTTTAGGTGCGTGTTAACCCTCCTGTCGGTGCAATCTCATAGATATAATAATTATTCTAATTTATTTGCATGATGCACATAACAAATAGCTAATATAAATTTCTATATAATGTTTAGGTTAGAACGCTCTGAAATTACTGTATACAGTGCCTGTAATATGGTAGTTGCTGTATTTGGCAGTGACATGTACATTTTTTAGGAAGTATGTATAGTATGTTATTTAAATTAACATTAGGCGGTGTATAATTTTTTAATAGGACTGAGGGTGTTGGCACATTGTTTTAATTGGAAAGCAGGATTCGCTTTCGTGTTTATATGTTATATACTGTATACCTATCAAATTATATATATAGTTAGTATTAAGAAAAACAGCTGAGAATTGTAAGCATTCCAAATTCATTATATGTAATTACACCCTGATTTGAATGAAAGCTAGTTTATTGATTTTCTATTTATTAATTATTTTTTAACCGACTTAGTCCCAATTGTAAAGTCAGAATTTTTGTATTGTTTTAAAAATGGCATCTTCAATATCTGTTCAGTGTGCAATTATTTTTCTTGTGATATAAAGTGATCTGTCTGATTAGAGAACATTGCCTCATTGTTAATTATTTTACCACACAAAGCATTTATATTTTTAGATAGTGTTTATCAGGGAACAAGTGAGAATAGGGTTGAAATAACTACATTTTAAATTACACTTTAATATTAAATTTTAATCCGGATATATATGTTTGGAAGTTCAGACAACATTCAAATAATATTGTGTAGAGAGATAACATTTTATTTGGACCTTCATGCAGAAATACCAATAGCAAAAACAATGGGCAATAATTCGAAACGTATGTCACCACATGGACCATTAATTATTTGGGAATGTTTTAAGTTCAAAACATTGACATGCAATGTGGGGAACCATCATATTTCATAATTTCATTGCCCATATCACAAAACAGAGCCACTGAATTGCATGTAGGTATGTACTTAATTTTAAATGCATAAGTTAACTTGCAGTAGGTACACTAGCATATGTAATATAAATTTTCTGACAGCTACAAATTTTTTTAATTCACCTGCAATTGGAAAATACATTTAAAAACACCATCAGCAGCACATACCAAGAGCAAATACATACTATATATGAGACAATATTGCAAGAACCCGTTATTAATTTCCATATAAACAGATCTCAAATGAAAGTTTTAATTTAATTTCTGAGAAATTATATTCATTGGTAATTCTGAACCCCGGGGAATTTTGCAGTGAATTTATTACTTTGCATGTATATACTTTAGATGTGTATGCATGTATATGACTTTAGATTTCATAGAATGAAATTAATTCCAAATAACAATAACTTATAATTACACTTAAATTTCACTCTGCATCTGGCCTTTACAAAGTTCCTGTGCTGAATGCAAGAAAAAACGGGAAAATACAACTCAAACCTGCTAAAACTTATGGGTACTTGCATTTATTTATAGTTAAAGTGCGGTGGTAGGCCCCGGGGTGACGTCACGCCCAAAACCGTATGTGAGGGGGAGGTGGCCTCAAGTTCTACTTTTGCGCTATACCTAGTCTCCTATCAAGATACGTTGGATCTGAGCTGGCCACCCGGATTTCTTCAAATCCGGTGCCGCGGCTGCAGATCGAGTTTATCTTATGATACTGAGCTTATATTTGTTTTCCTGTATGACTGTTTCGTTTGCATTACAGCGTTTGACTAGTTATAGATAAAATGCACTTCTTATGACTAAAACTGCTATTGCCAAAACTTCATTTGTGGGCGTTGTCATTAATTATTGGCGATTTCTACATGCGCACCGGCCAGCGTCTATACAAGGAGGTCTATATAAAGTAAGAACTTTTATTGAAGTTTTTTTTAGACATTATATCTACCTTGTTGCATAGTGTTATCAAGAGTGGTGTTATGTACAAATTTGTATATATAAACGCTTGGCAATTTCTTTGTTATTGACGCATAAAAAAATATACTATAATATGTTTCAGGAAAAAAGTTGAAATAAATTTGCCCTATTTTTAATATACGCATGCGCACGAGCTGTTTATATATACAATATGTGTATAAATATTTATGTGTTGTAGTAATATAAGGACTTATTTCTACCCTGTAGCAATTCTACATGCAATTATGAATAGAAGAACATTTATCAGGAAAGTTGTAGTGGACGTTAGTGTAATTTTAGTAGGCAAGTATTTATTTCATTTGTATATATTGAAAAAAACAAATGCGAAATATAGTGTACACTGTTTTTTATTTGTGACCTCAATTAAAATTGTCAATTTTATTTATTACAACTCTAATTCTAATCTCAGAGGTAACATTTAACTTGATGTACAAACTTTTGTGACATTTAAAAAGTTGTTTCTCATGTTATTTTTACATTGTCTATTACAAAATACATATATAATTTATTTATTTTTATTTTTTTCAGTTCTTATCCCTTTTATAGTCTTTGTGACAGTTGTTGAACCATACAGACGTGGTTTCTTCTGTGATGATAACACGATCCGTTACCCATACAAAGATGATACTATAACTGTTCTAACAGTGGGTATGGTTGGAATGCTATTACCTATCACAGTGGTAATTTCCATTTGATTCTATATATAACCTCATTTAAATTCTTAACATTTGCGGCATTCATTTAACTTTGTTGCACAATTTCAGATTGTTGCAACTGAGCTAATTAATCACAAAAGAGAGAAACCAGAAAGGCTTCCGTACCACATAAACCCACTTTTATGGACACTCTACCATCATCTGTCAGTATTTCTGTTTGGATGCTGCATGACGCTGTTCGCTACTGAAATGGCCAAAGTAACTGTTGGCCGTCTGAGACCACACTTTATTTTTGTATGCAATCCTGACAAAGGCGTAAACACTTGTGAAGGTTACGAAAGCAACACTTATATTACGGATTATATCTGCCTGGGACAAAATGGCAAGAAAATAAAAGAATCTAGGTGCGGTGCAGTATATTCTTAATAATGGCGGAACTGAAGCAAGTTTTTCACATGTTGTGTATACATAGTTTCAAGAGCAAAATGTTCCCATAGTCACTTTAATTATCAGGCCGGACAAATATTGGCTTTGCAATGCGGCAAGATCCTGTTGATATCAGCTGCAACTTTTAAATCTTGCAATAGTAATTCACTTGTAAGTTACTCTGTCACTGCATGTTTTTATTTCTGGAGTCCTATGATATTTTGCATGCTGAATTGTTTTGCATAAAACATATGTTCCCTAAAACTTGCTTCAGCATGCTCATGAAGTGCAGCCAAAACTGTGCGATTAATTCTGCAAAGTACAATTGAGATGGTTGAGTTTATAATTTCAGAATGTCTTTTCCAGTTACAACGTGAAAGATCACATTTAATTCATTACGAAAATGATTTTTCCAATATTTTACGAGTCTCAGTGAAATTGGAAAATAAATAAACATTGTTCAGCAGCATTATATTCTATTAACAGTTTCACAATTAGCAACAAACTTTTGCACCAAATGTAATCATTTTTGTGCACAATTAGCTACACAATTCTGTACAAAAAGGATTCAATTTGGTGCAGAAACGTTTTGAGAGTTGTGCACAACTTTGTCTTATGGTACCATTAATTCATACGTTTATTCAGGATCCACTTCTGGAATAAAAACAAAATTTTCTCAACTACGAGAGCTATCCGTAAAGTATTGACCATGTGCTCGGATAGGACTTTTTATCCACCCTCTATATTACACTCTTTTTTTCACAGGTTGTCATTTCCATCAGGCCATGCATCATTTTCCGTTTTTACCATGGCTTACTTGTCGGTAATTTACTGTATTCAGATTCTAGCCATAGTATGAACACAACTTGTTGCTTTCTAAGACTTTTCAAGACAATGCAATATGTAATGTTTTCCACTGTTTGTTTAAAAAATAAAGTAATTTGTGTGTGTCTCTGGCTAGACTCTACATTTTGTACTTATTATTTGAAGTAAGGCAGGATATACAGGGTGCGGCAGAATGGCTTTCCCGATTTGGGAGGAGTGTAGATAGGGGTAGGGTGAGAGTACAGCAGTGGGGATGGTGCCGTTGGAGAGCTGTGTTAATGTCATTTTCAGTTCACATTATGACTTGGACGGAAAAGCATCGCGCTTTTGCTGTAGAGGAGTTTTCTCAAAATGGTAGATCAATGATAATGATGCACCATGCAAACCTACTGTAATGTTGCGGTCTGAGGTCGGCCAGTAGATTTCCTTTTTAGCGCACAACTTGTTTGTTTGAATTTTGAATAGTTTTTTTATCTTTACAAACAATTTTTGCATTAAAACAGAATTTACTGGCCGATCACAGAATGCAACAACCAGAAAATGTGACACGCTGTATCGTTATCGGCGAACCACCATTTTGATAAAACTCCTCTACAGCAAAGGTGTGATTCATTTCTGTCCACGTCATAATGTGATCTTAAAATGGCATTAACACAGCTCTCCAACGGCACCATCCCCACTGCTGTACTCTCACCCTACCCCAATCTACGCTCTTCCAAAATCGGGGAGGCCATTCTGCCGCACCCTGTATAATTGAAATTAACAATGTTTGTATTTATTACACAAAGGTCTACCTTCAAGCCCGTTTACGTTACAATTGGGCATCATTTCTAAGGCAGTTCTTGCAGTATACCGCTGCCATGGCGGCATTCTATACATGTTTGTCAAGAATTAGTGACCACAAACATCACTACAGTGATGTACTGGCTGGTACCATAGTTGGATTGAGCATTGCATTTCTTACGGTAATACCATTTGTATATACGAATGGATTAATCCACACAATGAGCTATAATGTGTTATAGCTCATTGATCCACACATGATTTTTGTTAATAATTTGTGGATTATATTTTTTGAGCTTGCTTTTATACTCAGCTGTATTTCGAAATTGCTTTTATTTCAGGGTTACTTTTTATCCGATCTCTTCCCAAAGAAAGAAAAGAGCTTCAGGTTACCCACAACGGAGTCCCAAGAATTGAAGACGGCAACCGCTGTTTAACTGGTTTTTATGTAAGATTTCCACTCCAAAATGATAATTATGTGATATTGATGCAGATAAATCAACAATTAAAGTGTAAGATTAACATACTTCATACAATTGTAATCATGCACATTTTAGAAGTTTAAGAATATGCAATATATATTGGTAAATAATTTAAATTTGTGAATGGAACTTACTTCTGAAGTTGCTATTTTAAACTCAGATATATTTATGGAAAATAAATTAGTATATTTTGTACCAGATTTTTCATTACATATGACGTGACAATGATGATTCAAATATCCTGCCCAACATATACTATTTTCCAGGGTTAGATTCGTGATCGTGGATATTTTTCCTATCCGCTTATATATATAAATGTACATGTTTTTGAGCATTTTATTTTTTAGGTACTTTTTTACTAATAAGTCTATTATCTCCTTATAACCGGAGGAGATCGAGCGATTCCGAAGGCAGATTCGCGTGATCGGGAGGAAATTTTCTATCGGAATATATACCATCATCCACTCTTGATACTATGTTATACTATATTTCTATAATGATTTGAGCTACAGTAAAACCTGTCTATGCTGGAATCGCAAGGGACCGAACAAATTGTCCATGATAGACAGGTTTTCCATGATAGAGAGGTTTCCATAAGCGAAATAAGAAATAACTCCAAAGCTCATATTTTGATACCTTCTGGGCCATAATATGGAAACAAGTCAATATTAAATTGTTATGTGCAAAACTAATTAGTGCATTATGTAGGAATAAATTATTATTCTAAGTGACATGCATTTTATTGAAAGCTGTTTGGATCTTTGACAATCACTGTAACACTAATTAGACAACAAAACATTACCAACTACTGAAATATTGAAAAATACATGCATTAATTATTGTGGGAACTGCAGTAGAATTGCACATTGAGTCAGAAACCCTTTTTACGTATTACATGTTAAGAAAGGTCCTTTAGTTCAAAGGTCATCAAAAACACTTCCAATTGGGCATTTCTAGGAAACTAAGGTCGTGGAATTACAGAGATCCGGTTTCAGAAGAGACCAGTGCAAGTTTACTGGTTTTATGTGCCTGCCAGTCAAATATTCCAAAGAGTTTTTAAGGTTTTCAAATAAAATTCCACCATAGACAGGTCAAATTCCTGCTTATTTAAACCCAAAGTACAGAAATATAGATTTCCGTCCACGTCTGACAAGTTCCACGATAGACAGGTTTTTTTAAACATGGATATTGGCGCCATGGGGCCAAAAAATCGAAAATATTTTGGCATAGACAGGTTTCCAGCATAGACAGATTCCAGCATAGACAGGTTTTACAGGTTTTACTTAAAGGACAACTGACAAGGTTTTGGAACCTACCCTGAAAACTTTCACCCTAACTGAGCTAATGCCACAAAAAAT
>JAQIWR010001998.1:0-12177 GCA_034695945.1 Glomeris hexasticha
ACATTTTGCTAGGAGCTGTTCTTCTCGGCCGTTTCAATTTTTGCCTGTGCATTGAATGTTACGAGGCATGTGGCCTATCCAAGTCAGATAATTGTAACACACGAAGTGTTTTGGGATATTTAGAATTCATGAACTGTTTTGTTTGTTGAAGCTGTCTGTTGTGATCATGAAATAATTTAATTGAAGCGTGAGATGTTGCTGCTGTTCTGTACAACGGTACAACACAGCTTTGACTCTATGCCCCATGTTTGCGTAGATGTGAGATGAGCAGCAAAGTGTCATTAAAACTGTACTGTTGTTATGCAAAGGTTTTATTTGGTTATGAATGTGCATGCCATCCAGATTCCCATGTAAATACAAATTCTAATTATCACAAAACACTTCGTGTAACAATTGTATGACTTGGATTGACCGCATGCCTCGTAACATTCAATGCATAGACAAATTTGAAATGGCCACGAAGACCAGGCCCTAGGAAAATGTTAAGGTAACTGCATGATTTTACATCCTTCATAATGAAAACCGTTTCCGCAGCTTTTTCAGTTGCTGCCCCTTAATATCCCTTTGCCACATAGCGGCATATGTTTGCTGTGATGCACCATTGGATGCACATACATACTGTATTTCAATGTTCCTTTGCAGGTGTAATTTCGGTTTCAGAAATGGTAAATAATTGTTTTCAGTCTAATTCGATATTAGGCTTCAACTTTAAATTGTAATTAGTTGTCTATCACTAGCGGTTTAAAAGATAGCATTACAATAGCCTGGAAACCGACACTAAAGGTAACGTTCAGTCCGAAATGGAAATTAGAGCTAAATAGCAGAAAATCGATTTAGATCCGTCAATCAGGACGGGAAATTTGAAACGACCTTCATTACATTAATACGATAATGCTTTACGACTTCAAATTGAAATAATGGTCCATCGATAATGGATATATCTAAAGATAGAAATTAGAAACTACTGAAAGCTAGCCTAACATAATTTGTACAATATTCATAGTCGAAATTGAAAATAATTGTCATCTCCCTCAGCATACATTAATAGCAGCATCAAAATCTAACTTTCTCTTGGTAAAAAGTGGAAGATTTAATTTACTTTTATTAATGCAGACCTAATAATGGAGACATGTCTTCTGAAAAATCGATATACTCTTATTGTCAATTCAAGTATAAAAGTAGCCCTACTATGTTTTCATATCCCCTTTGTGGTTTGTGCAAGAGATAGGTAAATGTGCACAAAGTTTACATTAGCTGTAAATTATGACTTGGATTAATTTATTTCGATCTGTATAAAATGTATGTAGTTTTACAGTTTACCCAATACTAAAAGATAGAAGAAATGGATTTCCTTTGATAAAAATCCTACAAATTAACGTTCATTCATTTGTCAAAGAAACATGCATGAATAACAATTTACTTACGATTGAAGACAAATCGCATTAGCGTCTAATGTTCTTTTCTTTTTACATTACAAGAATTCGCGCACAGGGCTTTCATTGCGCAGAACAGAACGCAATTTCTGTAAGTTATTTGCCAAAGCAAATTGCAATCTGCCGACTAAATTACTGGCGAGTGAAACACGATAAATCGACAAATTAGGCGAGCGAATTAATACGCCCATTTGTCATGTCGACAAGACCAGATTTTATTTCCAACAATCTACGACATCCAAAATGCAGCAGCAGAGTAAAAATCAATAACGCTGCCCTTTAAATCCGTTTCAATTTTTATCTGCAACTTAAAAAATCCACATGGAAAACTGGCGGATCACCAGGCACCATATTAATCCTGTCATTGTAATGCTATACAGTATGATTGTTGGGGCAAAATGCATTTGACAATGGCAAAAAAAGACACCAGCATTATATCACACAGTATTATTTTCTCGTAGCAACTTTGATATTGAGGTATTTATCAACCGCATTGTTTCTCAGACCACAAAATATTGTAGTAGAAGACATTTTATCATTCTACACACAGGATACTCCTATATTACACCAGGCTATGTACTATGACCCCTGCATATTTATTAATGCAATAATAGAATTCAGGAAATGACTTGGCAGTTTGCCATCTCAGATTTGTACAGATTTTTATGTGTTGGATCAAGCCTCGGTTGGATCCTTATATTTGAAAGGATCAAGTTTTGCTTTGCCAAAACTTCTGGTACAAATTTGTGACCATGACATGCACATCAGATTTTTTAAATAAAAAAAAGTTGGTTTTCAAGAAGAAACTTGCTATGTACAAATTAAATGTTTCAGATGGAAATACCCAATATAATATACCCATGCAAATTTTTAAAAATACTTGCATCCCTCAACTTAAAAATTTACAAATTATTAGCATTTTTTTAGAACCTTCACTTCAATAATATACTTCAATGTTCAACTAATTCACATTTCACTTATTCGGCATTGTTCATTTAACATGTTCAGTTATCCGCATCATATCCGTAATGCATTTAACAATAACTGAAACTTGTAGTGCCTAGAAAAAAAATATAATATTTATGCAACAACGAACATCTTTTCAAAACGCATTATGACCTTTTATTCGATCTGTCGCTTTATAAAGGCAAATGCAATATGTTATGTGGAGCTGCGTACTAGCAACAATACACCACATTTGAAATGCAAATCTCACCCAGAAAGTCAACAGAATAGCAATGGGGATCGATGCATGTGGTGGGTAGTAGGACCACGCTTGAACTGAAGCTTGATGAAAACGTCAATAAGTAAAGCCACAAACGTAATTTATTCGTCAAATTGTACAATCGCAAATAGAATCGCCCGTTTTACATCTTTCCAAGTCTGTTGAACGAAAAAGGGAAGAGATGGTGGAGAGTGAGAGAGCAAAAGGAGAGATATTGGAGGATGGTAATGGGGGAGAAAAAGGAGATAGTGGAAAATACAAAAAAAGAGATAAACTAGAAACACGCATAGCAGCAAAGAGTAAAGAGTATCCAGGAACGTTACAATAAAAAGCGGGCAATTTCATTTCCGAAAGCTAAAAAATAGAGACTCGTTTCTCTTTGTCGTCTTGCTTGGAGTGAATCCGTTGCCGGAGCTGCGCTCTCCTCTCCTCCTTGTACCGATCGATTCTTTCCCTCCTTGCTGACTCACTTTGGTCTAAAACAAGAGCTCCAAGTGGACCTTGCTGACCACCAACTGCCATTTCGTACATTGGAGAACACGGTTCACTGCCTGTGCCGGCAACAGCAATCTCCTCACCGACATCATCTCGTAAAGTGTCCACAGTATCCCGGTCCTCCCCGTAAGACTTCGTTCTCCTCCTCCTGCGTGACCTTGTCGTCGGCGATGTCCTCTTCCTCAACATATCTCTTTCCTCCTCGTCCTCCTCAACAGCAGCAGCCAATGCTCGTTCTAATGGATTCTCCGTAGGATTTTGGAGAGCTGGCGGTGACAGCGACAACGATTGCAACTTGATGACTCGAGGCTTCGGAAAAAGCGGTGGTTTGGCAGAGCAGACTTGAGGAGTAGAAGGAGGGGAATCGGAGCAAGACACTTTTGGTTTTACCTCGAACTTGGACACCAATTCTCTCACGCTCGCTTTGCGTTCGGCGGGCCGCAAACATCGCGGCACCGGCTCCGAACGTCTCTTGCCGTCGGTGTCATCTTCGGTCTTTGCCGTTGTGACCGTTGGTTCTGACGCTCGCCTGCCAACACCTGACAGATCCAACGAGACATCTAGATGATGGGGTCTTTTTACAATATCCACATCAGGGGCGATGTCACACCCATTTGGCGATTCGTCAGTTTTTGGTCCCGGGAAGCCACTGGCGTCAACTTCGACAACAATGCACGAAGATGAGGATGAGGATGAGGATGAAGATGAAGGAGTGGGGGATGTAGGAGAATGGTCGGAAGATGGCGAGGAGCAAGGAAGTTGTTCCTTAGAGGGACTGACAATGCCAACAAGCCCTTGCTCGTATTGGATCTTTTCAAGCTCCAGTTTGGTTCGCCGTTCCCGGAGGATATCACGGCCAATCTCAGATTCAAATTTGCGTTTCGATTCGTCCATGGGAGAAAGCAAACGGTCTGAAATAGGCGATAACTTTCTTGGAGAGATGGACGGCGAAGCTGACAACGAGGCAGGAACTGGGGATGGAGTAAGCGAAAGGGAAAGTAGCAGCGCGGAAGGAGGAGAACACTTCATGTCCCTTGTGTATGCGTCTGTGTCAATATCCATTTCCATCTTGGAATTCTCCGTCGAGGGTTCCTCTACAAAGATAGTGCAGCCGTCATCTTCAGGATCTTCTTCGGCAAGAAGATCGTACTTGAAAAGGTCACCGGGAGACGGAGATGAACCGGAAGCTGCACGGCTCGAAGACGAGTCTGAATCTTCCAACGATTTCGGAGCAACTTCTTCCTCCAATTCCTCCACATGCGAAGATGACCGGCCATCATCATCACTCACCACAACCACACGTACCGCTTCAAATCGCAAAAATCCTTCACTCGGTGCTTCCTCTGCTTCCTCAAGTTCAACATGTGAGTCTTCTGCTTCTTCAATTTCAACACGTACAATTCCAGGTTCCTCTTCATTAGGAAGAACACGTGTATTAGACAAATCAAATACCACCTCCTCTTCTTTTAGATCCTCCGTTGGATTTTCCTTTAGATGAACATCTGCATTGCTCAAAACAAACTCCTCCTCCTCCTCCTCCATTGGAAGAACAGACACCACAACTGTTTCCTGAAGTTCCTCAGCATTAAAGTCTATCAGAGGACTACTAACACGTGGTCCTTCATCCTCATCTTTGGGAATAACCAATTCTTCCACAAACTCTTTATCACCTGGAACCATTACCAGCTGACCACTGTGGTCACTGCTAACATCCTCCCGGTCATCTTCATCGATTCCAGTAGATGAATCGATATGCCGGCAGTCTTCATCGGATGAAATCGAGAAAGAGACATCACCTTTGACATCCGAAATGCATGGAAACTCTGCCGCATGCACATCTACAACCACAGTCTTTTTCTCACTGCCGCACGATGGAGTTTCTTCCGCCGGTTGATGGTCAGCGATTCGCGCCACAACGTCCCACGCCAACGCATCCTCAACTTCCTTCTGCATATTGCCTATAAGTTCATCCTCGAAGGAAGGGAACTCCACCGACACATTGGCTTGAACCTCCTCCTCCACTGCACAAGTAATGTGTCCTGTCCTACCTTTACCGAACTGGTCCACGTCATCGTCTTCAGGTGACAGGTCCTGATCGTCGGTATCATCTCCCACAATAGATCCCAACTCTCTGTTGCGCTTCTTCCCCTTCTGTCGTTCACGCTCCCTTTCGATTGCAGCCTCAAAATATGAATCGTGTGACACTGAGCGCATATGGGTCGGTGGAGAAGAAGGTGGCCTGATTGGGGTTGTGGACGAATAAGAAGCTGATCCCGAAGTAGATGGCACCGCGGTGTCCTCCACTAACTTGTTGCCCTCAACACGAAGCTCAACACCTGACGGCACAAAATAAAATTCCAAAGTGAATTCCACAGCAAATTCCACAGCAAATTCCAACCAACTTTGACTACATATATTTCATTGTAAATCGGTGCTTACCAGCTAGATTTGGAACGCCTCTTGGAGTATCGGGGATTGACGAATTCCTCTTCGAGCTGCCTGGTCCACACGACACCAAAGACTCGGCACTTTTTACACTCCGCAGCCGAATATTGGAGTTGCTCCTTCCATCAGTCTCACTACTGCTTTTTTCCTGGAAACGAATCAAAACAAAACACGGGTATAAAATTATATATCCAAGTGATGTAAATTTGAATAATGATACCAAATGTTTACAAGATGGCCACTTTCATAACATTCTATTGCACTTACCCTCAATGAACTGACAGAAACCCTCGATCCAGGCCTCTTATCCACCGAAGTTGTGCTTCCCTTCCTCTGAATCTTGCTTAGGTCTCTCTCCCCACGAGCCGATTGTGACTTTCCTTTGCTGAAAAACGACTTCCAGCCAGATGGTGACTTTTTATTTTTCACACTACCACTTCCTGCACTGTGTTTCCTGCATTTAACAAACAAATGTAATATCTGATGGACACTGAAGTTTATTTGCATCACCACTGTAAGTTACCTCAACGTGTGCCTTTCCGGAAGGTCGATCACTGTGTGGTACACGCTGGGTAGATTAGCGGGACCTCCACCAACCTCAATATACCGCTGTTGGGACTGACCGGGAACACCTCCAAGAGCTCTAGAGCGAGCTTCTTCCAAGCTTAGTAACTTTGTAGGAGTAGAAATGGCCAAAGATTTGGGGCGACTTCTTTTTGGGGATCCCACACCTTAAACAAAGTTTTCAGTGTTCATTTCCCTACAAAATATGACACGCTCAAAACTAGATAGTTACCTGTAAACGATCCCATTGATGGGACTTCAGGAAGAATTTCTTTGAAGATGAGTACCGCATAATGGATGAGATATTCTGTCACGATGGCCTGCACCCCAACCTCTTGCAATGCTGCCACACCACCCACTTCCAGGTCCTTAAACCTGAGCAAGTTCGGTGCCCATACGATGGCAACATTCTTCGGTGTCATGCCGGTTTCGGCACCATGTGCCGCAACCCGCGACAAGTGTTTGATCAAATACTCCAGTGTCCTGTATTAACCCACGATTTCATTGTTACGAACATAGAATGAAGACGCACCTCTTCACGTATCTAGTTGCTTAAGAATTACCTGTAATGCGGAGGTGGAAGCTGTTGAACAACATCCCTCATCTTGAATAATCTCAAGTGCTCTTCGCTCTGAACGGCCGCCTACAGTCAAACAAAGCCTCATTGAAACACAAATGATCTCTCAATAAGCACAACAAGATGACTCACCACAAATTTATCGTAAAGCTGATAGGTCAGCAGAGGATTAGGAAGCTCTCGGAAGTACATTTTGAGCAGGGAAGCCACGCAATGGATATCCTGCAGGATGGCCTCGTCATTCAGATCAGGAACTCGATCTTCATCAAAGGCATTCCTGTCAAAAATGGCACGCATCAATGAATAAAAGCACATAATCTTGCAAGATTTGCAGCATTGTTGGTGAAAATAAGTAACACATTGTGGTTGCGTTTAAAAAAATTAGGTCAACACTAATGTTAAACAGGTTGTGCACGTGGAGCGGAACTAACGAGGCTATCACAAAGCTTGTATGGGAAATTTATCAAAGAAAATCCGATTTTGCAAGTCTCCGTCCATCTGCAATTCCATAGATAATATATCTTCAGACAATCTACTGCATAAACAGAAGGTTGTTATCAGCTGATGATAAGTTACCAGGAAAAACCTTCATTTCAAGAACTTCAGACTCTGCTCCATGCCATTGCACAATGGCCATGAAGTTTTTCTAGCAGAAATGCAATTTGACACATCGACATGACCTGGTATTTTAATCTAACAGAAGATCCCTCCATGCCACACTACTGTAAACCTGTAAACTATGTATCTTCAATTGCCATTATCTTTATGTAAATTTTCACTATTTTATTCATAACCCTTCAACAAAAACATTTACCATCAACAATTACCTAACGCTGTATGTAGTCCACGCTCCATTCATTTCCAGTAAAAATAAATCCTAATGGATTTGTCGCGTAAGCCTACACATACCTCAACTTCTGGATGTTGGACGTGATCCCCGAAAGCCGATAGATTCCATCCACCACACCATGTGCCTCGATGAAATCCGCACAGTGTTTAAGAACAGTTGGAACTATGGGTGGAAAAATGCGCTACAAACACTGCATTTCATATCCAAGAAACATTTCTTCACCGTGCACTTAAATTGAAACTTAAAACTTACTTTCATGACTGGAGTTGAGTAGATGCTCGCCTAAATCACAACCAAACACCCTCTCCTTAAGAATCCCCGTTTGCTTAAGCTTCCGCCTTGAAGGCCGTGACAGTATGAACGACCGGAAAAATGCTATTAGCTTGCCGTGCTTGCGTAATACTGTTGGAAAAAATATCACATTGTAAAATAAAAGCTTACGTGTAGCGTGAAATCTTCGTTTGGACTAACCTGGCTTTGTAGGAGCACCTGGAATGTGTATCAAGTGTGGTACTTTGTCACCGATCACTTCGACGCATTCGCTCGGAAAGAAACCCACCTCGAAGCCTCTTTTTCCACGCCACCAGATGGATTCGTCAGGGGGAGGCATGTCTATCACTGATATCATATCCCCCACCTCAAATGAAAGCTCGTCCGAAGCTTTTGCGGTGTACCGCTTGACCACGTATGCTGCGGCAACTGCTGGAGTGTTGATCGCAGAGTCGTCGGTCACTATCAATCGGTTACCACGGTTATCGAGCTGCCAACACAAAAGTCACCATTGTAATAAACCACATACAAATTCACTCTAGTGATAGCACAATGAACACTTCATTCACACCTATCGCACATTTTCAAATACTTTTATTTTTGGTAAAAATGATCCTATAAATATTTCCCTCACCATTTACTTCACATATGATAATTTAAAAAATAGCCACTTATTTCTAAATATGACAGACTGCAGTAAACAACTTGTCCTCAATTTCAGCTATTTTTCCAGTTGAATGACTACAAATGCGTCGATTTACAAAAAACATCAAACCGGGTAAAGCTACACAAACAAACCGATTCGGGAATAAATTGCTTAAACCTTGGATAAAACAAACCCAAATAGCCGTGCCTAAAGCTAATATTTAAATGATACATTGGCATTCATTTAGCATAAGGATATCCAAATTGTCCAACAATTAATGTGTCCTGTATTCTAACCGAAACTTATTGTTCACGCAAATCCTGGTGTCAGTTTGCCACATCTTTGCCAACTTTCTAACACAAGTGTTAGTTTAAATAGCTAGATTTTCTGCGCATGAAGCTCTTCAAATCGGTAAATGTAAACACTCTTTACTTTATTGCATGCTATCCTGTTTTCCTTTAACTCCTACAGCATTCAGACAGTTAAAGAGCCAAAACTTTGTCCATTTTGTGAAATAAAATAAGTGACTTAGTAAGACAATGAGAAAATGTTTACAGTTCTTTGCTTCAATCTACATACCTCCAACCAATTGAGTACTGGTCCACAATTGATGAGATTTCCTGCGATGTCCGAGAACCTTCCGAGGTAGTCCGAGAGCAGGATTCGGAGTACATCCTGCGCCAAAGAACACCAAACAGTGAGTGCCAGATATTTGCGTCTTGTTTAACAAGATTTTCATGTGGAGTTTACCGATTTGGAACTCGTGTTTATCGTTCGAAAAATGGGTCAGAACTGTGGCGACCCCCAAATTAGCAAGTTGGCGTCAAACCAGACAAATGCTAAGTGCACACCACACATAAGTGTGTGTTCAAAGTTATAGTACCTTGACTCGGTGGCAATCAGTTCACGGTATGAGACACACAAATGTCTTTCCTTTACTTTATACACTTTACTTTACCGAGGAATAAACGTGGTAAACAATTCCTAGTATACATCATTCTCCGTGACGTCACTTCCGCACCCACCATGACTTGAGCATCAAGTGGAGACTTTGAAAACTGTTCTTCTATTTCAGCTCTGACTTTATAGCGGCACAGCTAGTCCAACATAAACAGCTATCATGATCACCATTACTTTTTCATTTTACATTTCCCTGAAAATTCAACCATCATCAAAGTCTTTCACATGAATTTCTATGACAACTTCCCAGATCATTTGTCTTTCCCAGACGTTTTTGTACTAGTTTCATCAGGATACCCTGCAATTCTTTGAACATAAAGTACCCGCATTTTCCGTTTTCCAGGCAATTATTCAACTAATTCCCTGCTTGGTACTTTTTAACTATTTCCTACATTTTTTTCTTTGATTTTTTTTTCATACTGAGTTAAAAAGTCATTGCATGAATAAAATTACATTAGTTTAATAATGTTTCTGTACATTTGTTTTAAGTTGTCACATTCTCAGAGTTGGTTGAAATTTGTGTTACATTAGCATATCAATGGAAACCCTGATGATTTATACTTTATAATTAATTGAATTTGAGTGAACTTAATTATAGTAATTTTGGTTCTACTTCTTAAATCCAATATTAAACTTTAGCTTTACAATATAACGCCACAATAGTTATAAATACACTGCAGCATTTTCGTGCGTTAATTGTCTATTTTTCCCAGTTTAAAACGACCAATTTTACAAATTTCATGTAACCTGAACATGATTACTTTCAGCCCAAGTTGCAATGCGGATGCGGATCGTGGATTTGGAAATTATTTTTTCATTCCTTTCGCTGAAGAGCCTTGCCAAAACACATAAATCTCAACTGACTTATTTTTGCTGGACATGGTTCAGGATTTCATTGACACACTTGCAGGTACACTCGTGCTGCAAATACTACAAAGTATATGAGCAACAAATAAAAGAAGCCACAAGGGTCGACGAACTGTTGCCAGTGCCAAAAATGCTGAAACCCGATCAGCTTACACCCTTGCCATCCTGAAACGTCACTTTCATTGCTTCACTTGGTGAAACAGTCTTCATCCCCAAAGTGAAATTTACACAAAAACCATGTCCCAGTCTCTGAAGAGGTCACCGACATTGCAGACCTTCCCCAGACAACCAGAGCGTTCAACGATCAATGACGATCTGTGATTGATGCATTTATATCCTATATTTATTTATAGATACTATTCATGACAAGACTGCGGATGCGGATCACTCAAGTGCGGATTGCGCACCGGTCCATGTTCCACGGCACGAGTAGCATTTATGTGGGAAAAGTGAATATGCTCATCACGTGCGGACAGATAACAGCTGACAGTTGCAGCATTGTTCACTGAAATGCGGATTTACATTTCAACACAATACAGGAATAAACTTTTCCCCCATTTTTTCATCAAACAATATTTTACATTGTCAAGTGCACTGAACGTTATGTAAGGTACAGCGCGCACACGCGGTCACCTCTAAATTCTCATCTACAGGCAAACTCTTTCATGTAACTGCACAAATATGAATAGCTTACCTTGTCGGAGCTTCCACTGCACAGTTCAGTCTCATCGTTAGGTAACTCTGGAAGAGCGCTGAATTTCCTGTCGTAGATGCACTGGTGCAACTGTCGGTCCAGCAACCGAAAGTTCTCGTACGATCTTCTAACGCACCACGCTTTACCATTGCTGCAAACTTGAACTGCCAAATGGCCGGCATTTGAACTATGTGCAGATCCAACGTCACTCTCCGAGGAACCGTTGGCCACTGCCTTCAAACTGTTGTCCCGAGTTTCCTCATGGAGGCATACCTAAATAAGAAAAATGTGGAAATATTACCCATTAAATTGAAGCAGTTCTGCTGAGAATATCAAGTAAATTATGTTTGACTACTTACTCGTATTGGTCCCAGTTCAACAAATTCATAGTGGAAATGTGCACATTCGTTTAATTTAGGAAACCTCGGTTCCCCATCATAGGAGCTGAAAGAACCAACATTATATTAAAAACCAACTTACTAAGAATTCCTTTCTTTACATTACTTACAGTACGACACCCAAACATTTCCACAATTACATTCCACATTTACCAATAATATATTGAAACTATTTTACTTGCAAATATTACATATCAGTGGTTGCTATAACATGCTTTCATGATAGACCAACTGGTACTAAAGTTAATATGCATAATGCTACAAGGAAGCGAAAACTGATTGAGGAAATCCTCAGTTGTTGCATTACTTCTGCATTCAAAAAACAAACTGTCAGCAGCAAAAATGTTTCGAGGTTACACCGACATTAAATGTCGAGAACATATACATATAATCAAAAGTTTCTCGGTGTATAATTTCATTTCTGATAATCACCTGGCCGCCAAGTGTTTTATCCTGACGCTGGCAGTCCCTGGTCGACCGCTCTCCATGTTACAATCTCCCACGGAACATAATCCACCCTGTAACAAAAATGCAGAAAACATGTTTGCTGAACGGCACGTACCCCTGCAAATTTGCGCACCAAGCAGTCTAGGCAAAATGACAAGGAAGTAACAAACGGTTATACACTTGGAAGCGTTTCCTTTTAGTACCTACACACTTTTTCCTATCTAATTATCAGGGTTCATACGCATTTGTTCTCGCAAATTTCCAAACTTTTTCCATACTTTTTCCATACCAACTCAATAGTTTTCC
>JAQIWR010001999.1:0-12177 GCA_034695945.1 Glomeris hexasticha
AATTATCTATGTATTTCAATTCTGTAAACGCCAAATGTGTTTATTTTCATGGCTTTTTATAATGACATTAGTTTTCAGGGGGTTGCAAAACCGTGTCTGTTCTCCTTTAAGTACTTGCGAGTTATTTTTCCCGTTCTCCCGCACCCACATTCCGATGATGTGGGTGACCGTGCGTGGGTCTCATGTGGCCATGAGGCTGCCAACTCAAGATGGCAGCCATGCTATCGTAAAATCGACCGCCTGCTTGAGCGGTGTGACGTCATGTCAGTTACCCGCCTCGTTTCCCTGCTATTGACAACACACTTCGCGTCCCATATTTCCCCTCTTGTTGACACTAAATACTGCTCGTATCAAGTGTCAAGTGATGGAGGTGGGGGAAACTTAAAGATTATGGAATGAGGAGATCTGTGAAATGTTATTTGTGAGTACAAATTAATTATTTATACATTATTTATATTAACATAATTTCAACATGCTTATAATGAGGTTTATTACAATGTGGAAAATAGTTAACCATTAAAATATACTAAAAGTTAGCAAGTATGCACTCTAATAAATTATGATTTGACAGGCTAGCCAAAGGCAGAATGAAGAAGATGAACAAGAAATAAAAAGCGAATTTTTTGCTGATGTCCAGATTGAATGATGAAGAACAAGAAATAACCATAGAATTTCTTGCTGATGTCCTGAATAATATAATGCAGGACAATTGCTTGGAATTTTTCAACACTTCTGCCAGTAAAGTGGATGGTAATAACAAGAGTAATGTTCATTTGCAAATCCTCACCTGACTACCTGTTTTTAAATTTTAGTTGAAAAGCTGTTGCCAAAAATACAATTTTTAACCAAATGCTGCACTTGGAAACAATTTGAAATACAGTCAACAAAACGCCTACATAAAGTGGATGTAGTTATTCAGGATTTAGCATTGAGCTCATATATTATGCAAGAATGCTTTCAGGCGCATGTGAAAAATGCAAAGAATTTAGTCAGCAACAAGTCTGTGCCTGAAGTTATCCTTGGAGAAGATGCAGTGTACACATCGTGTCGTACATTGGCGGGTATACCATCCATAAAGCTCGTAAGAAGTCATTCAAGATGGCAAACGATTTAAAGTTGGAGAGATTGAGATGCTTGGACAAACTTAAGGGATGTCAAAAAGATGGCTCCTTAGTCTGCGTAAAGAGTCTAGGTGGTCTTGTTCAACCTAGCTGTGATAATTTATTCATGATTATGAAAGAGACTTTTCGTGGAATGTATTTGACAGGTGGCTTGCCTACAGCTGTTGATTTCATTTATGAGATAGAACGAAAAGGCGCACTCAGCTTGTTTTTGACAGTTGTAAAAAATGCAAAAGCAGTTACCGATTTCATGAAAATTATAATTTTTAATGAAGTCGCAAAATGCTATTACACTACTCGTTGTTATGGCAAAGGCCGGCAGTTAATTTTGAAATATAGAGAGTAGAAGCAGGTTGAGAAAAAGAAAAGGCACTGCGCAAAAAATTGTAGAACTATTCATCTGAAACAAATTTTAATGTACCTAAATTATTACAATGTATTATATCAATATTAATGTACTTAAATTATCACAATGTACTATATCAATTTTACTATTCTAAGAAACGCAAATTTGAAATGTAATTAATGTTTTAATGTTTCATCAATGGTGTGTTCGCATAACTTTCTTTAAAGGGCTTGAACTGATCACAATTATGTCCTTTTCTTTGTGTGACTTTTTTACATTGCCAGCAGGTTTAAATTGTTTCGCCAGGCTCCGGTGCAATCTTAGTTTGTTGTCCTGGTATCTGGAACACACATGTAATTAAAATTACTTTATGAACTGTAAAAGCTAAATCATCAAATCCCAGGCACCAGTATGCTTGAAGGGAAGGATTTTCACAACGCCGACCCATCCAACGGTGATGCCCAAAATGTTCTTCCAACGGTTCTTGGCAAAACCGGTTGCTGAGGATAAAGTCAACACCATTTGACAATAAATATTGTGCTGCCTCTACAAAGCCATGAACTGAAAAAAAAACAGAATTAATTTTAGTGTATCAAAAAGCTAGTTGAAGTTGCAGCAACTCACCAGTCTTTTGTACACCAATGTATGTTGCATTAGAAAGAAACATCTTTTTTTTGTCTGCAGCACTGTATGGACCCGGACGCTGGTCAGCAGATAATTTCCATTTTTTGAGATATCCAAGGAAGTCATTCCTCAAAAACTAAGATTAATCATTACATCAAGTAAGAGCTATTGTAAGAACCCAGAATTATTATACATTGGTACATTTTTCGCTTACATCAAATCTTAGATCATTGCAAGAAGTGTAGGCAGCTAGGTTTGGTTTCCGGCCTCTGCGGGCTTCAGTGAGGTTTCTGATGTTCAAACACTCAAAAAACTGATCAACCATGGTAACAAATTTGGCTGTGTCATGATGTGTTGCAGGAAAGTGAGCTTGCCAAAGTTTTGCTGTTGTCTCACTCATTCATTACCTGTAAAAGTAATGGTCGATTATATAATTATTGAAAGGATAATGTTTAGGATAAATTTAATTGGTAGCTTACTTTGGCAGCTAAATCTATACTCATTCTTGTGCGTGGTGTTAACTTTATGTGGTCAGTAGGTAACTTACTTTGAATTATACAGCTCTTGTCCTTGGTTTCTTTTCCAAATATCTTTAATATGGTTTGAAAGCAATGCTTCTCCTTCATTCTAGAAACATTGCTATCAATTGTTTTCCTAAGTAATAGACAATAGCTGCCAAATTACATACAGATAAGGCCCGTTTGATCGTGATCTTTCCAATATATTACAAAATGTTTTGAGAAGGTGCGGAGGATCCGAGATTAAATAAATGAACCGTTGAGGCGCATACTTGTTGATGACTTTATAACAAATACCCTTGTCTTTCTTCACTTTATGCAATTTGTAAAAGGCTGGATTTCATATTGCCTTGTCACTGGTTGATGCTACATCCTGTTGAGAAAAATACATTCCCACAATAATTTCTAAATTGGTATGCATCAAAATGAATTGGAATGTAAACAATATTTTGTGGTGGTTTATTCACTTGCACAAACCACGGAACAAAATTGAAACAAACAAATTCAAAATCTTCTTGGTCTTCTCAACTTAAAGTTCACTCCAGAGTCCAGTGTCCCTTTTAGTTAGGCAGGTAGGTGAGTCTTGTAACTTGAGTGATAATCCTCCAATCCCGAGGTGGTTGGAATTTCGGTTGGCAACGTGGCTTCTACGAGAGGACAAAATAACTAGGATCAGCATTGAATAAGTTAGGTAATGAGGTTGGGTTGTGAAGTTTACCTAACTTGATGGCCATAAGGTGGCTGATAGGCTGGCAGCCCTGAGACCAAGTCCGATGGGTATCAGGTGAAGAGGGTAAGGCGCTGATCCAGGAGTTGCACTGAGGAGAGATCCTGTCACCATCACAGCAGGGTGAAGAAGCGAGCTTGAGTTGTCTTGACCAGCCTTTATAGCTCTGCCGGTTGTCATGTGACAGGTCATGGGACAGGTCAAGTTACAAGTTCCAAAATTGGTGGAGTGGACACACACATACATTTCACAATATGCAAAACAGAGAACAAAAGATTTCGAAGTTGCAAAAGAGCAAAATATTTTAAAGTTGCAAAAGAACAAAAGAGCAGGTTGCAAAGTCCTTCTTTCAACCTGTCACAATACCTTCAATTGACAGTGCTTCTCTAGGATGTAAACTGCTTTCCAAAATGTTGGGTATATATCATTGACAGTTGAACCTTTTGTAGCGAAGTAGGCAACAGAAGATTTGATTTGGGAATTTATGCCAAGAGCATAAAATACAAGAACGTGTGTTGCGATGCTTTCAGTAATTTCATCCTGCAGAATGGAACTAGTTATCCAAAATTAATTACGTTTATTTCAAGGAATTTTACCTCATTGACCAATCAACTTCGCCTCACCTATCAAACACAAGGTCGGCCTTTATAGTCATTTGGTCGTGGCAGAGGACAACATATCGCTTTTTTTCTTCCAGTGCCAAAGCTTCTTTCTTCAATTCATCAAGGACTTCTCTTTGAAAGCTTAAGCTTGGTCTAACAACATTGGTGTAATTTCGCAAAGTTGATGTGCCAGGTAATTTCAGAACACCAGTATCCCTCAAAATTTTGTAAGCTTTATCGCTGTAACTGTGCAACATAATAGCGAAGCGCAGCATCATAGGGTGCCACCGCATTCCTCTTTCACTTGTCTCAAAGGCCTTTTTCTGTTGTTCCCAGAAGATTCGCACAAATTCATCTGGAATGGCTTTGCTGTCCATTATATCTTGCATCACAGACTGTGTGTCCTTATCAACTTCAACGGATTCCTAAGAAATTCTGGCACGTAGCTTGGCACGGAGATCCTTATTTTCTTTGCGACAAGTTTTGAGGAGAGATACCACCTGCTTTGGCTCCAGTGACTACAACTTTGTGTTTGGGAGAATTGTTTTAGCAGCATTTGCACGCTCAAGTTTTTTCACTAGCAATTGTGTGAGGTGTCCACACCGTTGACATACTCCATCAGATTTGACTGCCAACAAGCAAGACTCTGAGTAAATTGTTGAAAGTGATGAATACATCTCTGATGATAGAACCGGTAGAACTAGGCAGCAAAAGTTGGCAGCAGAACTTGTCTCAGAGCTGCGGATAACTGCATATTGTTGCAATTCTTCATTAATCACACCTGTGCAAAGAATTATGCTTTACAAATCCAACAACACAGCTATGGCCCCTTTTGTTTCCATTGCATCTTCAGAATATTGAAATGTTTGTCCTGTAACAAATGACAGTTTTAAATAGATACCATAGACTATGTAGGTACAAACAAAATGTACTTCACATTGAACATGTCTCTTATTATTACAAGTACTCACTGGCCTTCCTCAGACGCCTGAGGTTTCGCTGGGCGTTATCTCCCCTGCTCCTCCAAAGGTCCTCGAAGGTCTTGTGGAGATTGCAAGGACGGCTCATAATTTCATCGACCTGGGCCTGGTAGACTCGGTTCCCAGTCCCTGGGCCGATGATACCTTCTTCGGCGACGATGAAGCGGACAGGATTCAGTTTCACTGGTCCCCTTGAAAGACCATCCAGCAACGGCAGCTTGGTCATCGGGATCACGGTTACAGCACGGGTCTTCGGAACTGCACCGCTTCCTTGTCCCGGCACGAAAGTTTGGATTTGAGGGGGCGTCGCCCGCTTGTCACCCTCACCCTCCGGCCGAGACACCTTCCCTTGGGACTTCGCTCGGTCTTCCTCTTATCTCGGCTTTCGGGACCTCATATCGAAGAGGCAATGCTCCACTTCTTCCTCTTCCTCTTCTAACGGTTCTTCTCCTTCCACCTGAGCGCTCACCCCCTCTCTTGCCTCGCGAGCTTTCAGCATCTGTCTATTTACCGCCGGTTTGGTGAAGACAAATTGAACTTTTCCTTCCCAAAAGTCCTTTTCAACTTCCCAGGAGCGCCGACAACAAGCACGGTCTTCTCTCCCAAAAGTCGGAGCAGGGCGGGTCTACGACTTGCCCATCCCGCACCTGAAGGGGTAAGTTTCCCGCTTCCACTAACGCACAGAACTCGTTTCTTGCCTGTCTTTCCAAACTATCGGGCATATCTTGCCCTCTGTGGGTGAAACATCGCTGCCACTCGTTCCTTGCGTACAACTTTTTTTGTCCAGCAATCCCAGCAGGCCTGGTGTGGAGCGTCGCCTGGGCGTGGTGTCGGCATTTTTCGCGCTCTTCCGACACAAATTCCGCTTCTTCCACCCCAGTCATCGTTCTTCCTTCTCCAACCACGTGGTTCCTCCTCTTGACGTCTCCACTCACTTCCTTCTCGATCCCCGCTTGCCATTTTCTCACTTCTCTTTGTTCGCACTTTTCTCACTCGCTTTCTCTCTCTCTCTCTTACGGCCCTTTCTTGGTGGTGACCAACAAAGGACTGGACTGCGTAGTATGCTGACTGGATAGAGCGCTGAATCCCGACCAATCCGGAGTTAGGGCCTCATATTTCACTTTTCCCAATCTGCCTTTCCCCCGTAGTTCTAGCTGAAAATATAAAAACACTCTCCTTTTCCTTCTCCAGGTTAGTTATCACCCCTTTGTCGTTTTTTAAGCAATTATTTCATTCCAATATTGCCGAACTAGTGTGCTTTCAATTTACGCATAACTATTATTTCCCTTTTTTACCACGGACAGTGGCGCCATCTATTTTTGACGCCGCTAACTTCCGTCGCTTTCGCCACATGCTCTCGTCTTTCGCTTCCCTTTCACCTTTGCTTATTCCTCATTCTCTTCTCACTTCTCTTTCTTTTACCATTTCTTTCTCTGTTTCCATATATTACAAGGGTTTTAACCCACTGTCCTCCTCTGGAAACGGGTAAGCACCGTAGCAACAAGGAAACAACAAAAATCGTAAGTACGATAACTTTAAACATCACCATCGGTAAATTGTAAAAATAAGTACGTGCAATAGTACATGGCGATGAATGCAGCCAACCTTTACCCCTTTTAGTAGGGCAGAAAGAAAAACTGACGTTAAGAGACAAAACCACCACTAATAGATGAAAATGGAGACAACCGCGGTTAGAGATAAGGTCACCAAATCGCAAGTTCTCTAAAAAAATCATAAATGCAAAATTAACGATAATATGGCTAATACCTGTTTTCCTCCAGGTGTCCAACGAATCAACGATCCCAGGATATTCCCTGAAACCATCGCCCTGGACCGAGATCACCGTCGTCAATCGAAAGTTCTCACTTCTGAAGTTCCAAAATATAAATATAAATACATTTTATAATATCGAACTCTTTAGGTGCAGTCAGCAGCGGAACTACACGCAACAATAATTGGTTAAAATATAAACCCAGGGTTAGGAGAACTGGGTAAAACATAATTCACAATTGTTTCTTTTTTGTATGTTGCTGTAGGCCATATTTCTCCCCACCCCTTTTAGGTGCGCCTCTATTTAATTTGGGTGGTTCAGGCACTGGCAAATTGTCAATAATCGGTGGATGGTAGGGCATTAGGTGGACCACATTCGTAGGCCCAAATTCCTTATCTTTCTCCCTGTCTTTGAGAATAACTTCATTGTCTGAGACCATTTTAACTATTTCAAATGGTCCCTCCCTCTTTGGTGCTAACTTAGCCGAAAAATCTTTGGTCGCATCTGAAAGGACTTGTTTCTCTTTCTATACGAAATCCCCCACTTTGTAAGGACTCTCTCGTCGCTTACGGTCATAGTATGCTTTCTGTTTCTCTTGGGCCTTCACTAGATATTCTTTTGCAAAAACCACTGCACTCTCTAGCCTCTGTTGTAGGAATCAAGAAAAATTAATAATCTCCTGGTCAGATGGGGCATCTTCGACTGGTATTAACCCACGTCTAAGGGTAGCAGGGTCCTTTAACATTCTCCCAAACATTATTTCACAAGGCGCTAGTCCTGTGGCTTCACTTTTTGCAGTGTTAATTGCAAATTCTAGCTCTGGTAGACGGACATCCCAGGTGTCGATAGGCATAAATTCAAAGCATGGTCACTAACACTCTATTGGTTCGCTCGGTAAGGTTAGATTGAGGATGGTAAGGACTGGTATGTCTGGGTTTTGTACCCAACAAAGTCCACATTGAGTTGTAGAGATCAGAAACAAAATGAGGACCATTATCACTGAGAATTTCGTCTGGAAAACCGAGTTTCCAGCAAACTCGGTACATATGCTCTCCCATAATTCGAGTTATCCCTGATTTCATGGGCACCAACACTACATATTTTGAGAAGTAGTGTACTATTATGAAGACATAGGTGTTTCCACTTTTTGTACGGGGAAGTTGTCCCAAATAGTCTACCCCAACTCTCTCCCATGGACCCAGGATAGGAGCACTCTGTAACATTCCCACTGGAAGTTGATTTGATGGTTTAGCCCTCTGGCATTCAACACATCCTTGACATAACGAGCTACATCCTTCCCTATTCCGATCCACGTATGGTGTCTCGCCATTCGTGCCAAGGTCTTCGCAGTGCCCAGGTGGCCAGCCATGGGGGGATCGTGAAATCACCTGATCACCAGGAATCGTAGGTTCTTTGGTACTACGATCCTCAACTGCTTATCAAATGGATTCGGGAACCCGATCCGGCGGCAGATTAGGTTGTCATTCATGCAGCAGTCCCTCGCAAGCTTAGCCACCCATCTTGCATCTTGCGAATTGGACGGGAGATCTTTACCCTCGAGGAACTTTCTGACCAGCCCCAACTCAGGATCTCCCGCTTGAGCCTGCGCAAACTCTTCACGGATAGGATAAGAGTCAGGAACCGGTGCCGCCTTTTGTCCGACAACCCCCACTGCTAGACAGTCGCTCGTTGTTGTCCCCTCCTCCCCACTCGCCAACGCCAACGCCATTGCATTGGAGGGCACACCCAGTGGATCATCCCCCTCCAGGCCAAATTTGGTGCCGGGAGGGTCTCTGTCGTCCCACTCCAGGCCAAATTCGGTGCCGGGAGGGTTTCTGGACAAGGCATCCGCCGCTTTATTTAAGCTAACCTTTTTGTAATAGACTGTGTAGTCCATTCCCTGTAGTTGTAAAGCCCACCGGGCCAACCGACCACTAGGCTCCTTTAACGTTTGCAACCATCTCAGGGCCTGGTGGTCAGTTTCTATATTAAAATGGGTATACTTGATGTCATTCTTAAATTTTTTAATGGCCCAAATCACCGCCAAACACTCTAATTCGGTGACGTTGTAATTTCACTTAGCTTTTGATAAACCCCGGCTGGCAAAATAAATTGATCTCAGCTCTGCACTTTCACCCTCACCAAATTCTTGTGATAAAATGGCCCCCAGTCCAATCTTAGAAGCATCAGGAAGGTCGGTACCCATGGTGTTAATAAGGGCAGTTTTGACATCCTCAAAGGCTTTTATTTGATTCTCCCCCTATTCCTATGGGATATCCATCCTTCCCTAACAACTGAGTTAGAGGTTTGCTTAACTCGGAATACTTCCGGATGAATCGTCGGTAATACCCTGCTAGACCCAGGAATTGTTGGAGGTCGGTTACCTTTCTGGGAGTAGGGAAATCCTTAATGGCTGCTATCTTGTCCGGGTTTTGATGTACATGTCCTGGGGTAATGATATGGCCCAAGTACTTAACTTCCTGCACGCACACTTTAATTTTTGAAGGGTGTACCGTTAGCCCTGCTTCTCTTAGTCTCTTTAGCACTTCCTCTATGTGTTTTAGGTGGTCCTCTATCGTTTTGGAGTAGATCAGGAGGTCATCTATAAAACCCTCTACGAATTTTCAAATAATTCCCTCCAATTTCTCATCAATGAACCTTTGGAAAGTGGCAGGACCATTTCTGACACCAAAGGGCATTACGTTAAATTCATACAACCCGTTATGTGTGTAGAAAGCGGTCTTTTTCCAATCTATTTGAGACCTTAGGATTTGGAGGAATCCCTTCTCTAAGTCGATAAGGGTAAAATATTTTGCTTTCCCCAATCTCATGAATATATCCTTCACATTCTGCATTGGATATTGGTCGGCTACGGTACGGGCATTTAGTTCTCTAAAGTCAACGCAGGGCCTTACGGTACCATCCTTGTTTATTACTATTACCAGATTAGCCACCCACGGGGATTTCGACTTCCTAATTATTTCCTTCTTAAGGTACTCTTTCAATATTTCGTCGATGATCTTTATTTTAGCGGGATTGAGAGGTTGGAATTTTTGTTTGTAGGGATTATTTGTACCCGTGTTAATGGTATGGGTCACCCCTTTGGCCACTTCCCGCACCCCACGTGAAAGTGGTTAAATTCCCCACTAATATTCTGGATAGCTTGGGCTTAAACTCTTCGGGACACTCTGAATGTTTCGCCACTAACTCCCAATCTTTGGTAGAGAGTTTGACTCGGACACACCATGGACTGTGCTCAAATTGGATGGTCACCCCAGGCGTCTGGACAGAGGTCTACTCCCCCTTACTTAAGTCAGGGACGATCTCGGCATTTCTTAGGAAATCTCGCCCCAATAGAACTTCCCTCATTGTTTGGGAAAGGACTATAAAGTTCTGGTGCTTGTATCCTCCCGGCAACCTCATCTTAATTCGTACCTTCCCCTCGCTCTTGACTTCTCCAGCGACTTCACCAACCTGATATCTCGTGTTACGGTCTATAAAATGGTAGCTGGTCGCGTAATTCCTTGGAGATTACACAATGGGACGCGCCCGAGTCCATCAAGGCCAGGACAGTTCTCCTGTCTAACACCACCTTTAACAAAGGGGACTTGTCTTCAGACAGGGTCCCACACATTCCCTTAAAGGCAGTGGGTCGTAACTCCTTAACTTGTTGGTCATGTACATTCTTGGGCTCTTCCTCGGTCACCACTATGCTATCTCCCCCCTCTTCTGTTAGCTCTTCAATCTCAATTTGTGCAATCTTGGCTATTAATTTGTCTAATTCATCCTCTGCTTTTAACTGGGCTTCCTCTTCTTCAAACCGTCTCCTCCATTCCCTGAATTCTTCTAACTTCTCCCCAGTTTCCACAAGTTCGGCTACATTTGCCCAATTTACTTTCACCCCTACTAATTCATCCCATAAGGAAGGTTTGGCTAGAGCTGTGGTAGGGGTGGTGTCTACACAGCTGCCTGTGTTTTTGGGTCTCTGGAAGAGGGTTCCACCCACTTTGGCTTTGGGCAATCGGCCCAATGTCCGTATTCTCGGCAATTAAAACAATAGTCTGCAGCAGGTTTCCCAGTAGATTTTGCCAAATAAGGCTGCCCTCCCAAAGCTGGATCTATCACCACCAGTTTAGCACCAACGGGCTCTTTATTCCCCCCACTGACAGTTGGTCGTTTGTCTTTTTGCTCCTTCTCCCTGGATCGTTTGGGGGGAAGGGGTTTCTCGGTGTCTGCTATCTATGGTGGCCGAGGAGGCTCAACGCATTTTTCAACGGCGAATCATATACGTGCGGATGAGAAGGCTCACTCACCCGCCACCCGCTGGTCCCGTGTGACGTCATCAAATACCGGTATTCCGTGAGGGCAGAGTGTATCGATATATCGCGATTTCACGTAACTTTTAAGCAAGTTTTCGGGGTGTTAAAATGCTTCGATTCGAACGCGCTTTGCGCCGTTCGATTTCGCGTAACTTTTCAAATTTAGTTTGCGTGTTCCGAATCGTTTAAAAAATTCGAACGCTTTCTTCTAAGACATTTCTTTTATTCTCCTCAAACTGTTCTAATTGTCCAATTAGTACGGAGTTTCTGTTCTAATTGTCTAATTAGTACGGAGATTGCGCAGTTAGATTCAGCGTAATTTTTAAAGTCAGTTGGCATGCTCCACATCGTTCGAAATATTCGAACGCCTTTTTACAAAATAAATTTCATTTATTTTCCTATGCTAAATGACAGGTTGTCATGTCAACAGAAATATGGGGGCCATTTCTGTTCCAATTGTCCAATTAGTACGGAGTTTGCGCTGTTCAATTCAGCGTAATTTTTAAAGTCGGATAGCATGTTCCGAATCGTTCCAAAAATTCGAACGCATATTTAAAAAATAAATTTCATTTATTCTTCTATGCTAAATTACAGGACGTCATGTCCACTTTAATTTGCCTCATAATATCTGTTCCAATTGACCGATTGGAATGCGGTTTGCACTGTTCGATTTAGCGTAATTTTTCAAGTCAGTTAGCATGTTCCAAGTTGCTCAAAAAAATCCAAACGCTTTTTTAGGAATTTTATACTTAAAATAATAAATGATTTTTTTGAACGATTCGGAACATATTTGATTCAAAATAATAATTTATAAATTAGTTGTACAGTTTTTTTAACACTATATTTAAAGTTTCTAAGTAATAAATATTTTGGATTTAATATAATAAATTGGTAATTAACAAATTGGATTTAAAGTGATTAACAAATTTCATTGAAAGTAATTAATTAATTGGATTTAAAATATCTAATAACTAAAATAAATTCCATTTAAAACAAGTAATGTATTTAATAAGGTTTTAATGTAATTAAATATTTCAATAAATTAGCATTAAAAATTATAATAATATTCATTTATAATTAATTACCTAAATAATATACAATTAATGATGTCATGTAAACTGTAATATGCTTGCTAGCTGTTCCATTTGTACTATTGGAACACCGTTTGC
>JAQIWR010002000.1:0-12176 GCA_034695945.1 Glomeris hexasticha
CAGCCTCCTTAACCACTGGCTCCACAGCTATCAGACCGGTCGCTGCTTCTTCTTGGGACTGTTCAGAAGCTAAAACTATCGATTACTGCAATCGATATCTGCAATCTCAGTGACCCATTTGAAAGTTTCTGAGTCAATGATCTGACTATGCAAGGTCGGTTCAGATCTGGGATCCCAGGTGAATAACCTGAGATTGATGTTTCATCACAAGAAATGGGTTACGGTGTTATTATATAGTCAAGCAGTCACGTGTTTTCGCATTATCATTATTTATTTATTTACAAACAATCGAACGAGAACTTGCACATAGTCAAAAAATGAATGGTCCCACAGTTGGATTACACTACTAAGAAACACCCTGTCCGTTGTTTTTGTGTTTTGTCTCGTTTCCATATTTCAAACATATTAAAAAAATTAAAACGTTTATAAAGGTCAGCTGAGGCGAAAAAACTACATTGGCTAGAATGAAAAAAAGTACTTGTACACACAAACACACAAAAGTACAAACAAACAAAAATAGTTGTACATTTTTCTCTACAACAGCAAAACCATTCCAGAGTAGCATGCAAAAATAATTGTGTGACGTCAGAAGTCACTGTTGCCCTTCCAAAATCAAACCGGAAGCGGTAGATTTGCTATGTCCTCGAAACACTTGTTAAAAGAATGAATGCAACATGCGAATAATATACTCATTCATTATGAGAATTAATTGTGATATGCGTATCAGGAAATGCCGTCTTAGACACGGATATGTGTGCTTTATGGGGATATAATGAGGCGCAGCATATAATTAAATTCAACGTTTTCACGTATTCTTATACAACGAAACAAGTCTGGGAAAGTTTTCATCGTTCTTAAAAAAAGTGTTAAAAAAAGAGATAATTATTATAATTATAGTCTTTGCTTATTGGGGACATGGCAAACTACATTCACAGTTTTGCAACACAACAAATTAGAATAAAACTGTTATTCCAATAAGAAATTAAGTGTAAAAAGTGAAATTGTATTTTTTTAAATAATTTTTCCAAGTAGTGTGGATCGCGTGCATTTAGTATTACGTTGCAAAAAATGCTCAATGGACATGAAACAAATGAAAGTAAGGATATTGTAGAGAAAAACATAAACTTGAAGCTAAGCACAGGCAAAACATCATTGTGAACGAGTGTAAATTTTTTCGCCATTGCTGTGCTTTACAGCATACCATCATACAGTAACACGAACATGGACATGGTGGTTACTTCTCACATGTTAATTTTTTACACGACTGTTTCTTCGGCTGGGGCCACTTTGGCAGCTGGTTTCTTCGGTGCTGCTCCTGGTCCTCCACCAAATCCAGATGCTTGAGCCTTCTTCAGAGTCTTGATGTCCAAATCTCCATAATAGTCCTCGCTGAAAATCACATGACAAAGTTAGTTGGCTCGATTATGATCTTATAGTTATTATTGGTAAATAGCTTCATTACCATCCAGCTACATTGGCGGGATCGTCGCACTGAAGAGTGTCCAGGTTGAAGACCGTACCCAATTCACATCCATACATTCTGGGTGTGGTTGAGATGCAAACGAAGAATTTGCGGCAGTCATCGGGATGACCATGCCTGGTGTAGGCTCCAGCCTGGTCAGCTGACGTTGCTTCTGGGCAAGTGAAGCCCTCGGCCACTTCTAAAACAGGATATTTATATTGTGGTTAATAACCGAATAATTCATTCAAGTACTATCTATTGCTACGTGCAGAGGTATGCAATGTAGGTTGCATTGTTAATTTTATATGGGCAAATGAACTAAGTTCAATTACATTGGGGAACAACTAGGATTTAAATCAGTAATAGAAAAAAAACAGAAGGAAAACAATAACAAGGTCCAAATATGCTATAGTGTCAAGTAATATAAATTGGAATTAGAAATGCAGTACTTAGTAATAAGATCAATATTAAAAACAGGAAGTTATGGTTTCTAATTATGTTTCAATTTCAACTTATTTCTCCTTTATCCTTTCTATATGAACTTTCTTGTAACAATCCATATGTTTACAAATACACTGTCATAAAGGATACAGGAAGGCCAAAGATAGATTGAATTAACTCTTCCTTGGAGGAAATTACTTTGCTATTGTCCTATTGTAATAGAATTTAGTGAATAGAAAAAAACACTGCAATCACAAGCCATGGATACCAATTGAGGATAAAGAAGCAAGTACTGTATAGAATTAGCAGTAAAAGTATGAAGACAACTGATGTTGCAACACAAATGTTGCAACAACAAATTAGAATGCAAGTCCATGCTTGCATTCCTCAATGGAAAAGTTCTAATGTTGAAACCTGTTTTCTGGCATCGGCTGACTGTGTCAGCCCATGTGCAAACTCGGTGGGTTTCGTCGAAGGCCAGGCCTGGGGAACATTCGTATTTCTTAGCTTCACCTCCCCAGCAAGACCAGAAAATGCGACAATCAGTTTCATCAGAAAAGATGCCATACAATCTTGGGCAATTCTGGGAGCTCTGTGGAGGTTCTGGAAACAAGAAATATCACTTTTAACGCCTTATCTCTGCATAAAATCCGGAAAATAACATTTCGCAACAAATTGTAGCCGTTTTGTCCATAAAAAGAAAACAGGATTTTTTGATATCATATTTAACATAACTAGTACATAGCAACTACTGTAGTTGGCCTTCTCAAGAGTAGTTTGCACGATTATAGTCTTTTTTAGTAATTATATGAATCACTCAGGTATTTTTCAGAAGTCCACTACAAATTGTAATTTGCTGCAAATACCCTTGTAATGTTTAACTATTAATGTTCGGAACATTCTTCCAGACACATTACAAAAGTAGTGTTTTTGTCCTGCATTCTTTGAACTATCAAAAGTATATCATTTCCTGCAGGAATAATTTGAAGTACTATCCCATCCACTATATTTCACTTTCAACAATTAGATTTTCCAAAAAAAGTATGTCTATGTGCATTGTTTTTACTTTCTGCATGAAACTGAAAAAAATTTTACCTGAAATTCTTTGCACCAATTTCCACAGCGAGATAATGCACATGACAAGCATTACTTATTCCCCCTCACATTGTGGTCCAAATTCTTTAGCTTTAGTTCATCTCACCACACCCTAAATTGCTTCTCATTGGCTGAACCGGTGCATAATATTAGTTGGAGCACTGTAACTGGACAGATGCCAGTCCATTTTAGGTGTGTTTGGAATGAGCAGAGATTGGAGAAATTAGGACCCACAAAATGTGGCCCTTGTCACAGGTTTGGCCCTAGTGGCAATTTATTGAGCATTTGGCTCCTCCTATGCACTGTTTTATGATTGGCCAATGACAGAAGGACATGGTCACGTTCAAATTGCCAAGATAATTATTGTATAGTCCTTTTCAGAAAATATTGGTTCTATGGCTCCTCCTCCTCCAACTACTGTATGCTGCTAACCTCACCCATTTCAAGTAGATGACCCTAAAGGAGGAGGAGCGTAGAACCCATCCCTACTGAAAAATACTATACCGTAGTGCCTTTTCAAAATAAAGGAGATCACTTTGTAAAGGAAGTGACCTAAGACAAAAGTGCATTGCATTCTATGAAACAACATACCAAGTTCGGATCTAAGTCCACAGTCAACAGTGAATGGGTAGTTGCAGCTTTCTCTCTTCAAGTCAGTATCGTCAAAAACAAGTCCGTTGCCGCAGATCTTCAGAGTGGAAACTCCCTCATCGCACTTCCAGTACTTATCGCAAGACCTATCGTGTGCGAAGAAGCCGTTCTTTTCTGGGCAGTCGAAAAATTCATTCTGTTGAGGCGCAGTTTGCGAGGTGGAAGCTGCCACTCCAACTGAAGCTGGGGCTGCGGTGACTGGAAGCCTGGCTGGAGCTGGTGCAGCTGGGGCTGGGGTTGGAGCTGCGGGTTGAGGACCACGACCTCTCAAAGGGCTTTGTCGACCGGATGAAATGGGAGATGCACGTTGGGCTGTCCTGGAGCCCACTGGTGGGGACACCGGTGCAGGTGCTGGGGCAGGTTGAGCTGGGGCAGGAGCAGGGGCCGCAGGAGCTGCTGGTTCCTCCGTATCATCGTAGTAGTATTCTTCATCTGCAGGGAGTGCCCCAGCACCGCCTGCTGCAGTGCCACTTTGCTGTGCCTGAACTGCAAAGGCCACACAAATTAAAGTGTTTAGCTGCTATTGAGCAGAAATTGCATATAAAGCTGATTGAAAGGGAATTTAGTGATGATGGATACAATTAACGTAATGCTTAAAATTGAACAAACCCATGACACTCGAAACCCTCTAATAAGGTTCCTGATCTATTAACGACCCATTTCCCATGAAAACATACTTCCACATTCCTTGAAACCATATAAGCGCATTTATTGAGCAAAAAGTATTGTTTTTTAGTGCCTATACGTCTTCATGTTACTTTTTTTCGCACAAAAATGCAGGAAATGTTAGAATCACTTAGGTGTAAATTTCCTGAAGTGACAAAGAAATGGGCAAAAAATGAAGTAATTTAATAATAAGCGTGTTGGGAGCGCGCAGCTTGCACATTTGTAGGTATTGAGCGGTTTTACTGTCCATTTTCCAGTTTCAGGTGAAATTGGTACAAATGGAGGGCGTCTAGGGGTGAGGGGTGGCCAGTGGCCGGTTAGAAAAAATCCACAAAAAGAACAACCTAGATGAGGACCTGATCCAGTGACCCACTTTTGGGAACAAGTTGCAGCCTATAGAACGTGACAGAAGCAAATAAAGCGGTTCAAAAACCTTGCAGGTGAGCAAAATCACTTCACTGCATCCAAAGATAAATCCTGAAGAATAAACATGGCTAGATCCCAGGTGAAATTGTTCTACTAAATTCCCAACATTCCATGTTTTCACTGTTATATCATTACTTAAAAGTGGTTCGAGCTGCACGTTTTGAATATAAGGAAACCGCTGTGCACTTACGAGTGCCAATAAACATAATTGAACCAGGAAAGAAGGCAATAAACACGTGCTAAAAGGGCATAATAACATTTATAATTGAATAAATGTATTATAGTGGGAAACACATTGTCAATATTGTACGACTTTATAATAGCATTTTCTGCAGCACAGCATGGATTTCCGCGAATTTATATCAATTTTCATTTTTATAGATCCCATTAGATATTTCGTATTTTTAGTTAGGAAATTATGAAAGTAAAAATCCACTTAAAAAAACAAAACGCCTGGAAAAATATGTGTAAAAAGCAGGCAGGCACTCTACGCAATGAAACTACAAAAGGGAGGGTCGGTATAATGTTGCTTTCACTGCATCACCCAAATAAACTATTTTACTGAAATAATTTGCAAAAATAACATTAATTTAAATGTTTTAATTTCTTGTCCTAGGTTATTTTAAAATCAAATGGAAGTGTCTAAATTTCACTGCAAAGAATAAGGAAACATGTTTACATATATTACAATTTTGATACATATAAACCTAACTTTGTGATATAACTTCAAATTGTAATAAAAATTGTATTGAACTCTTAAAATTAATATATTACATCTGAATGAAATTAGAAACTTGTGAATTGTGAAGAGCAGAGAGAAACTTATGAGTTCCTATGTCATTCATATGGGCATATCTAAATAAATAAATAGTTGATAGGAATACATGCATATTTGAATTTTCAATTAATATATAATAGTTATACGATAATGTGTAAATTTGTAAAAATGGAGTAAAATAAAAGTTTGAACTTACTTGCAACAGTGCACACTGCTAAGAGCAGAGTGAGAGCGTAGAATATTTTGGCCATATTGCAAATAAGTTTCGAGTTGAATTAGATGCAAATGTGTCCTGTGGCAGGTGTTGCTCCTGCGACGCTCAAAGTCGAATTGAGAGGCAAATAGTGGAAGATGGCGCGTTTTTGAGTTGGTGGCCGGAAGCAAACCGAGGACACCATTGGACAAGTGCAACTGAAACCTCCTCCTTCTTTTTCTTCTTCTTCTCCTTCTTCAGTCGGTGGCCCCATTTCACGCCTCCAGACACTTTGCTAAGCACCTGCACCAAATAAATAGCCTTTACAATATACACCATAGGTAGGTCTACTCCATACATTACACCTCCATATAACACTCCAAAATACAGATCATTCGACTAAAATCAGAGCAAAAATGCATGAATTCCATCCAACACAACACGGTCATGGCTATTGTTGAAATAGAAATCTTAGTCATACATTTCTATACATTTTTCCTACTTTTTCTGCATTTCATTGTGCATTTTTTGCCTATATTGAACTCAATCTGAATAATGTCCTCCAGCTTTGAATTGGTTCACATCTATTGGTCATCATCATTGAACGAGTGACCGTCAACAATAAGGTGAAAGTGGCTCCTGGTCCACTTCTTTGTCACAACCACAAAACAGGGGAAGGAATACAATCCAATTATTGTTCAGGCCTACCCACATGAGAACACATTTTGTATAGCAGTTATGTATGCAAATTTTGGAATATATCATTGTTATAAGCCTACTTTGCTTCAAAGTATGAATTGTCCAGTCCTTGACGCACCCCAACACATTTCTTCACGTTTTGTCTAGACTTTTAAACAATCACCATTCCTTCCGTGTCTTTCATTTCGTATTTTACATACAATTCGCTTTCTTTTCTCTAAGGTTAACCACTTAACAGTAGTAAGAACAGTGGGAGTCATTTACAGGACATGAGGTATTTAATTGGAATAATTCACAATATATTTTATAAAGTAAGTAGGTTAATTTTAGAAAATTTATATACAATTGGGTTGGGTTTAGAATGCTGGTGTTTGTCTAGTATTTTTTATGGTGTGTGTAACATTTTATAGTGTTGAACAATGACCGTAATCAGTGAAGGAAGTGAAAGTTGGAGCATTTCTCCAAACGATTTCACACTTTCCTCCAAAGCAGCTAGTTCACATTGCATTAATTAGTGGCTTTCACTAGTTCCTCAAACGATAACATGAGCTCCTTTTGCTAAAGCAGTTCAACACTTGTGGCAAAAAGTTCAAGTGTGCAGCAAAAAACCAGCACAATATCACAATTCAGATAAAAATTATCTCAAGCACAGTTAACACCTGAATAGCGGGATAATAAGCCTGTCTAACCAGGCCTGACCATGTTATAAGCGAAATTCTCCTCTTGTTTTATTATATTTCAGAATTTGACTTAATATTTAGATTTCGAGAAAGTAAAACTGGAACTTTGATTTCGATTAAACTAAATAACTAGACACTATTACAGTAAAATGTCATTCAACCTTCCATCATGCACTAGCAAACAAAAATAAGTTGGAACAAATATGTTTACTAAAAGTTCTTCACGTTATTTTTGTAATACTTGACTTGCCAAACAAGTGGCAACCCTAAATGTAATTATAATACCTATAAAGATTCCCATAAGCATTGCTAATATGGTCCCAATATATTTATCATAACTTGACAATATATATATATATATGATTAAATATAAACTATGATAATTTTTACCAATAAACAGTTGTTAGTGTACAAATTTTTATATTGAATTTATCATTGGGGATTTTAAAAGAAATAGCAGAAAATAAATGGTTATTTAAAAAATTTTAATATTTATTTATCCATTTTATATGCATATTATTCCACTACATGTCGTAATAATGTAATTGTTATTCTTTCCTTGTTCCGACTTTCTGGGTTTTTAAACGTACATGCCGAAATTTGGTAAACAGCTGTTGTCAACACAAGAGCTAGAGTTAAACATGAGTAATTTTACGTGAACATTTTAAGGTCAACTTCTAGCAAGGGTATTAATTTAGTCTTGCGAAGTATGAAGTACTTGACACTATTCGAGATTTGGTCTTGCAAATTTTGCAGTAACAATGAATATTAAAGAATCTCATCAGCGATGCGAATCCATGTGAACGCACGCAAAAGCTACCTGATAAATAACATTCAAGTGGCAACTATTATACGTGTAAGAAATAGAACAAGTCTCGTCCAAAGATAAGAAAACTCGTGAAACGCAAACACAGAGCATCAGTCAGTCACCCGAAAGATGTTCCCATCTAAAACAAGTCAAAGAAAATAGAAGTAGCTGCTGGGTCAAACAAGGTGACAGCAACATGAATACAGCACATGAGCAACTAATAAAATGTAGAAATACCACTTTTCAACCAGTGACCTGGTTGCACTAAAATTACCTAAGCTCCCAGAAGGCTGCAAGATTTTACATGATTTACCAAACTTGGAAAGTTTTAAAGAAAATTGTAAATGGGGTTAAAAATCATTGGCAATTTTTACAAACAACAAATTAAAGGTTAGTTTAAGACTCATTTCGCAAATATCCTTTCATTTTAGTTAACTTTTCTTGACATGTGCAAGCAGCAATTTAGTACGAGCATTTGGGGCAAATATAACATCAACTTTACCAGTTTGTTGAACATGTTGCAACATTTTTGAAATATATTAAGGTTGAACATCCCTAATATTTAGTTGGGCAACTCTGCCTGCAGGTGGCGTGAAATACCGATCGGGTATTTTATAAACAAAATTATAGATATAATGGCAACTGTTGATCAGTATGCTGGCTAGTTTATTTCATTATTTACATTGTAACCAAAAATAATTACGAATCCGTTAACTAGATTGTTAGCTGTTACACACTCGGCCCAGCAGATGGCGCACATCTAATTTTGTTTAAGGACATTCAACCTTAATACGCAAAGGAATGTCTTATCAGTTGTAAGTTTTGTTTGTGCCACAAGTGGATTGAAGCCAATGTTTCAATGACAGTCAGATTACCTTCGTAATCATTTGCATTGTAAAAAATATTAAGGAATGAACTTATCAGTATTCTAATCAGCTAATGAATATTTTTGCATCGTTAAAATATGTAGATAAAAGTGAACATTTATGCATGACCCAGTTAACCTGCAAAGATGGCTGGAGTCTACTCATTCAAAAGCACATTCCTATGGGATCATTAACAAATGAAGTCATATATAGAGGGAGGAAACAATGTGACGTCACTGAGCGTCAAAACTTTAATATCTTATTTATACAGAATAGAGAAATTAGTTAAAAAAAAAATATCATTAGTTATTCCCAGAATCGTACTGTTTATTGATATTTTGCATTTTAGGTATGACATGAGACAGAAGTGGGGTAGGGGGTGAATCATCAAAATCTAATAAGACATTATTTATGGATTCAGTCATCATTCATTTTAATTAGACTGAAGCTTTCATGTGGTTAGTATTTGTGATTTAGGCCATACTGATGTGATTTGAATCAAGGATAATATAATTCAGTATTTTTTGAAGACTGCCTAATAACAGCTGTTACATACCTATAATATGTTTGAGTGCTTATTCCGTTGTTATCTATGTCAACTGGTATTTATTATAAAATATGTATAATACAGGCATTTTATGGTTGGTAACAACTTTCATATTTTGACTTTCCCATAAATTTCCCTGACCATTTCTCATAATTTAAGTAAAGTACAGTAGCTGGGAGGTGTTATGTGGCCCAAAATTGAAAGCCCTTGGAAGTGGAAAGTAATTTACATACTTGTTTACATAGATTGAACACACATTAGTTGTAACTTTAATGACAGGCAAATCAGATATAAATTGAAGGCTCCAGAAAATTGTGCAGAAGCAGCATTAATAAATGTCACACTCGTGGTATAGGAACCCTGAATTTAGGCAAATGTAAAGTAGAAAGAATGCAGTTATTCAGTCATGTGCCCTCAATCTCTAAATCATTCCGAGCAAAATTCCTGTCACATTAGTCGTCTCCAGAAGACACACCCAAATTTACTAATTGCTCTCTAGAAATCAATAAACAGGAAATATATAGGTACAATTTCAGGGGTCATATTCTATTTTTTCTATACCCACCCACCTATTCAATATTCCAGCCAACAATGCAATAAATATATGTGGCACATATAATAATATATAAAATTTCATTTCATTCATTGACCGACTCGTTTTGCATCTGGGCGAAAAATGGGACATCATGGAACCTGCTTTTGAAGTGCTGCAAACTTTGACATATTTGCACTTTCGCTGTCAATTGCTCACATTTGGTTTGGTCAAAAACAATTTATCATCATTGGCTAATGTGGTTTCTTATAGTGCAACTGTTTTTCCAACAATATTTGAGAATGTCATCGCCCTTGGGCTGTATTTTTGCGACAAAGATGAGTTTTTTTATATCTATAAAACCTTCATACATTTATACATGCAGTAGAAACGTTTCTACAACTTTGCAATTCCGATTCGCCGTTTCTTATACTTTATATAAGGTGTAACGCCACACTGAACAGTTATTATATACAGTGACTGACACTAGAAGGGCATTGATTGATATTTGTGTCACACCTATGGTCACACTGCATGCCAAATTAGTTAACCTTCGTTTTTGAATGATATTTATTGCAACTATTTCAAAGGTTACATAAAATTGCATAGTAAGTAGCATTAAAATTTCATCATATGTATTTTATGTATAAAAACTGCAACCAAAAACAATATTGTACAGCTTCCATGAATCACTAAGGTTACATTTGAAAACAGCTGAACTGAAAATTCAAACCGTTTTTTATAGAAGAAAATGGAGACTTGATTTTCTTAAAGTCATTCACAGTTGTTTGACATTCACAGTACAATGATTCGAAACTTTTCAAACAATGGCAGCAATAGTGCAGAAAATACTTCTCTAAACAACATTTTTCCGCAAATAGAGTGTAACACGGCGCTATATTTCCTACAAGATTGATCTTGATGCCTAATTCAGCTCAATGATTTCAAGAATAATTTGCTTCCACTCAGGTGGAATGTACTTGGAAAGTAAGATAAACAAAAGTTAGGGAATTTTTAAACAATCATTATGGAAAGTTTGAGCACACACCTAATATTAGAACAGTAATGAGATATTGTAAGAATAAAAAATGGAAGGGAAAGTCAGGAAATTAAATATGCAAAACAGTCATAGTGGTAGCAACCCTGATAATAATCAAGTTTCGAGAATAAAGAATTGTAATTGTTTATTTTAAGTGCAATTTTGAGGACATTTTTCTTTTAACATTTGACAAATGTAACTTTCCCTGTAAGAGCAGTCTTGAAAACAGTCATCGTTTTTGCAGGAAATGAGAGCACCCTTTGAGGTTTTGTAACATTATTAAATTCAACGTAAACCAGTTACATATACAATAAGTATATATGCTGAAAAAGAGTTAAAAGAATTAAAAACAATATATGTATATTGAAATCATGTAAGACATCCTGGCAAAAGGTGAGGTTTGGTGTCAGTTGGTGAACAAAAGCTGCAAACCGGAATTTCGAGTCGGCATATTCTTAAGACGCCCATTTCCTGTTCTCTTATGTAGTGTATTAAAAAATAAATGGGCATAAAAAGTAAACCGAGATTTCTGATTTGCCATTTCATTATTCTTTGCATCAACAAGTTGCCGGTTCGGCCTTGTCAAACGATTTGCCTATCATCATCATCCTCATCCTCATCCCAATCCCAATTCAGTTCGGTTTCACCTTGACAGAGCGTCAGAAAATCAACCAATCGCTTGAGCACTTATGAAAATGCGGAAAACAGATCTACGCTTTTCGCAATTTATATCCGGTCACTAGGTCGCCTACTTTGACTTCTAATTCACGACTACCCCATTGAAAAAGCGAGAAAAAAAAATGTTTCATCTTCGCTTATAATTATTCTTGTGAGACGCGATTATCTGAAAACCGCGCAGTCCGAAACTCGTTTTCCCATTGAGTTTCATGTATTTCAAGGAGGATGCGTTCCAAAGACTCTTCGCGCATTTTTTCACCGACTCAAATTTACGCCATTAATAATTTCATATAAAAACAGACTGTAGTCTTAATTATACGTTGTATCTTACAGAATATATTACACTGGCAAGATTGGCAAAATAAATAGGTTACTTTTTAGTAAAATGTAATCAGATTATATTAGGTTTTCAATGATCACTAATTATTCAATACTTTACTATGACACTTTTTATTTAGGCTACTGTATACCATTCTGGTCTATAGTTGTCTTAAAATTTATTGAGTGGTAAGGCAACCATAAATAACAAATGCAGTAGGTATTCGCTCCCGCAGTCAAAGTGGGCGACACCTGGTGGCCGACGACTCCAAGGGGTATAGCTTTGTATACTGTCAA
>JAQIWR010002001.1:0-12176 GCA_034695945.1 Glomeris hexasticha
GAAGACGCAATTTAAACCGTTGTTTATGTGACCAATTTAGGTTACAACAATATTTTAAAAAGTTTGAACGTTTTTGTGTTTGTTACTTTTAATGTCCATACCGCTCGCTAGATGGGGCTACCATCTATCGTCATGGAAACGATATTCACCCTTAAGAGTTAATTATCAGTGTCCTTAAAGGCAAGGTTAAAGGCTAAATTTGCTGGCATGCATTGAATTACTCGCCCTTCATTTTCTTTGCAGTATCTAAACTATGTACTGTATGTACCGTTTTACAAAAGTTCAAATGAGGTCAAACTTGTAATAACTTGAAGCAACATAAAAGGACCCTTAATTTAGCTGCTGCAGTAATTTTTCCTGGAGCCAAGAAACACCTTCAAAATATTATAACATTTTTGAGAAATAGTTTAAGATGCATGTTAAACGTTTTGCATTTTTAAATAAATACGACTGATACTTTCCGAATAGCCCACGTGTTTTGAACACAATTAATTTGTCCCTATCAGTGTACGAAGTCAAATAAGATAATCCCACCCGTTGAATGTTAACTTTTTCATGATCGAGTGAGTGGTATTGAATTTTTATACGTATAAAACGCCCTTCATTGTGTTGCACTCCTCAGTCATTGACCATGAGTACTTTTTATATGGCTTCGAGGGCAAGACAGAGATATTTGGTCAGCCCATTAGCTAACGTTTCTCATTGTGCATGCACTTTAACCGTCTAGTTTGCCACTACAGTCCTCCTTTAGTATGTTAAATTGCATTTAGGTCAATGTCACCAAATCAATACGAAACCTGTTTAAATGTTTATTCTGCCATATATGGTGAGATCTTAGAAAACGCCTTCCATCCCTATATTTTTAACATTGTCTGCAGGGAACCTCCAACTCCCACGTTACTTCCCACGATGTTGGATTCCATGTTTGATTGTAATGAATCACAACGGCGTGCATGAGCAAAAAATTTAATTTTCTAAATCTTAACTTTAAATCTAAAATGTAAGTCTAGTCGTCGATTTATTTGTGCTACGACAAATTCATATCATTTAGCATATAGGCTATAGGTAAACATTTTTAGCCATGCTGACAATCGTTTTCAAATCAAAGGCTTGTTGAAAAAGTAACAAGGGAGTTTAATTTAATCCTCCAGAAGAAAACTATATTATGTGAGAATACCAGAACGAATGTGATTGACGAAACTCATGTAAACAGCGATTGTTGTTTATAGGATTCACAGGTGACAAATCGATCTCCCAGGTGATTTCATCCGAGCATTTCATGGCGCTAACACTTGATTGCAAATAATGAATAATGCCATGTCTTTCGGAGTTAAGTTGGAAGGCAAATCAGAAATAAATGTCAACGAATTGAAAACAACGTAAACATGCAAAGTGTACATAAATTAACTTTGCGTATAAAAGCGTTGTTTATAGCTTTCCGAATTAACAATCTCGTTGCTCGAAACGTTAATGGGAGGTCAAGCGTGAATGATTTATCTCATTTGCACGTCTTGCGTTCTTTAAAGGAGTATGTTTTATAGAAGTGCTTTGCATATTTCCCAGGTGGCTACCGTCGATTTACTGCACTAAAGAAAAAGAACCCCGCATTAAAGACGCTCGTTTCAATTGGTGGATGGATGGAAGGCGGCAGAAAATACTCTGAAATGGCATCAAAGCCGGAACGGAGGCAAACTTTTGTTAACAGCGTCGTGGATTTCTTGAAAAGATTCAACTTCGATGGACTGGACTTGGATTGGGAATTTCCCGCTTCTCCTGACAGAGAAGGAGCACAAGAAGATCGGGACAATTTTGTTGTGCTATTAAAGGTCAAACATTTCTACACATAATATACTTATAGTCCGAATCCGAGAAGTCGGATGTTTCTGCCCAATTATGCATGTATAAATCTTTTCGACCTTGATGGGATGTTCCAAAGTCGCCAATGACGTCACCTGTTGCTCTTTTTCTCTTCACCTCATCTTGTAAGATGAAGTGTACCTTGGAGCATGCATCCCTTCAAGGTCAAGAAGATTCCTACTTGACCAGTTTTTTGAAATAGGTGGGTAGTAGAAAATGCAGACTACAGTAACCTGAACAAGTTGTGTAAACATATTGATAATTAATGAACAGCTGGAGGAGTAGGCGCTATTCGTAAATACTGAATCCATGACTCAACGATATCAAGATTTAGTACGGTGCTGCACTCTTTACTGTACGACATCTCTGGTTGAGCGGAGAATTCAGCATTTAGTCAGTGCTGAAACAAAATAGCTGATTTGCTACGGCAAACTTTTCCCTCCTGTCCTGCTCAATTTTCGCAAAACCCCTTGAACAAATCAAATGTTCATGCACAATAATATTGAAGACTTATTTGCTTCTACATGTAACGTTTCCTTTCATGTAACGTTTCCTTTCTAAATCCTACGTTTATAATTGATGAAGTTATCCAATACTTCTATTTATTTGTTCACTTGATATAATTAAAACGAAAAATAATAAAGCCCATTTATGGTGCCCGTCCCGAGCTAAAGCAATATAGGCACTTTGAATTTTCTCTACTGAGGAAATTAAATAGGAGATCTGAATCTCGAACGAAGAATTTTTCATTCATTTCCTTTTGAATTATTTTCGACAAAAGCGCCCTGAGTGAAAAATTAAACGAATCTCGTAAATATTTTTCGTTGTGCGATGAAGTGAAAACAACATTGTGCCGAACCAATCTTCATAATATCTCTCACTTCCCACACAAGCTCGAATATAATCCCTGCCTTGTTGAAATCTTAGTTTTTGGATCCAGCAGTTTACATTTTTTTGATTCGTCAATCCTGGAATGGTTTCAAACTGTTACTATACTTTATTTTAACTATACCATGATTTTTTGTACATGAATTGTTTTCTATTCATTTTTGATACGAAAAAGCACATTTTTTCATTAGTTTAGTTGTTGTTCGAAAAATGCAATTTGTTTCTGCCCACGCACAATTATTCTGCACAATGTATTTTGCTAATGCTTCTAGGGTTATTAGGAATGTTCTGTATTATTAGTGTTGACGCTAATTATGAAATTCATAAGGGAAAAAAGTATCTCTCAACATTCCAAGATGGCGAACTGTCTCGCGGCATATATCACCAGAATTCCCCATCTGCGCAGATCCCATCCAATAATGATATTTGTTTTAAAAAACGCACTGAATATCACTCTGTGTGTATAACAAACAACTAATGGTTGAACCAACGTTCAACTCCTTGGTTCAACAAGTTAGCTTTAAAGTATTAGAATGCCTTACCCCTTCATTATGATTTCTGTTCTGTTTACCCTATTCCTAAATAGTGAACGCAGATATATTTAAAAAAAACCTTTATCAAGTGGATATTTTGGCAAATCCGACACAGCGAACTCGTGGGAAAGCTCATTTGGCCACTCAAATGTCACAAATGTCAAATCTGTGCAAAAACATCATCTTCGTGGTACCGGTATCGAAGTTAACACAAAAAAAAAACACCGGATAGAGATTTACTCGATATCTCTGCGCTCGCATGTGATCACATCTGTATATGACTATGTATAGGAGGGGCAGCCAACCTCCTCTACATACTTATCAAGCCATTCAGCATCTTCTGCACATTCCATTGTAATACCAAGAGTGTATGAAGAGTTGACCAAGAGTGGATCCACTCTTGGTAATACTAATTACATAAACAAATTAGTTCTCTTTGACGCACTGCAGCAATACAGTGAATGGCCTTATCTTTTTTAATAATTGTTACCGAGAGTTTGGCCACAACAGTGAGTTTGGCCATAAAACACGACAAAACCGGTTTTTACCGTTAAGTAACGGTTTTTTTCACAAAACACCCGTGAACATAAAAGAACCGGATCGTGTCAAAACGTATTTATAATTAGTCTTGGTTACGTTAGGTTAACTAGTTATGATTCGGTAACTTATAACGCACTCGTTGCAGGAGTTATGATATTTGAAGTTACCGAATCATAACTAGTTAACCTAACGTAACCAAGTCTGGTTATAAATACGTTTTGACACGATCCGGTTCTTTTATGTTCATGGGTGTTTTGTCAAAAAACCGTTATTTAACGGTAAAAACCGGCTTTGTCGTGTTTTATGGCCAAACTCACTGTTGTGGCCAAACTCACGGTAACAGTTGTTCTCTTTTCATGTTTAATTTTTTTTTAAGTAGCCAAATAAACAATTCAACCATATATAGTTGCAAAATGTATGAAATCGGCAAAAATAACAATTTTTGAACTACCATTAAGGGCATCAGAGGAAAAGGGACATGAGCCATTAATAGTAATGATTTTATAATAATTTTAGAATTGATTTCAAAAATTGAATGCATGTAGGGGTGCATTATTTGTGCAACCATATTTTTCGACTTGCTAGAGCCAACTAGAGCTCACTGTTAGATTAGTTCACCTCTCATGCTTGCCCTTAATGTTGCGCATATGTAACGATATGCATGCTATTCTATGGAGACGCACTGTCAGAACACATCCGAATCATTTTTGGATTCTTGTATGTAATATTTATAGGAGCTGAAAAGCGCTTTTCAAAAAGAAGACTGGGGATGGATGCTCACAGCCGTAGTTCCCATAATGCAATTCCGAATTGACAATGGTTACAAGGTGGATGAAATCACAAGGTACAACGGTTGAAAATATTTGATTGAATTACTTTCTGTATACATAGGGTTAGCATAAGCCAACATACGCGTTGCCCAATCAAATAATCCCATTTATGTAATCCAATTTGAGAAATTTCTGGAGAATTAAAGTGTTGCAGTTTCTCAAAATGGGATATATGGCAACACAATTTGACAACAAGTTTTCGACAAGAATTAGTTTCTTGTAAAAAAGCATAAAGTTCCACTTACCAACAATAATGTCAAAATTCAATGTGACACGGTTTAAAAGTTGCTTTCTCTTGCGCAGCGATATATATAAGTTTTATGTGTATTCTATTCTTTTGTGTGTTGAATCTAAGCAATGCAAACCAGTTAATTTTATTTAATGGTGGAATTCTGCAATGTTTTCCTCAGAAACCGACATTTAATTCAACAAACTTCGGTTTTCCTGCAAGCATGCAAAATGAGATGCAGGCATGCAATTTCATTTTTCGGTCACCTAAAGTTTTGCATGCCAGCTTATTCATGCATGCACATAATGTAATCAAAGTTATAAAAATATGATACCCCCAGAGGTACACATTTACAAATATTTTTTACCTATGCCTGTTCCATTTTTTTGCTTGTATTTTTTTCTGAAATATGTGACACCGATAACGAATACAGCGAGAACATTATACAACATGTGATAATTTAATTTTTAGCATTCTAGATTTCATCAACCTGCTAAGTTACGACTTGCGTGGCAATTGGACAGGATTTACAGATGTTCATACACCATTGCGTCGCAGAGACTTCGACACAGGGGAATACGCTGGAGTTAATATTGTGAGCATAGTGTCTTCTTTATCTTCATGTTTATTATCACACAGAAAATTTCGGAGACAAACTCAGCTGAGCAACGTTTACACCATGCAGTCTGACTGACCACAATAGTTTTTTGAGCTGTCGACTCCTATTTTTATCAATCAGACTGCCATTTAGGAAGAATTAAAGTGGCGTTTTTGGAAACAAATTTGACGTGATGCAATCAGACTGACTGGTATAATGGCGATCAAAGTTGTACATCCATTAAGTTTTGAACTCGACAACTACGATATTCCTTTCAAATAATGACATTTAATTCATTAATTATCATAGTTGCCACGACGCCATAACAATTGTTATCCTGCTACAATTCTGAAGCACTTACCATAATTAATCTGACACAATAGTTACGCATGAGGGCGATTCGGTGAGTAACATTCGATATTTATTTTAAAATCCAAAGATGTGGTGTTGAATGTTATTATGCTAAAGTATTGAGCATGTGTGCATTACAAGTTTAACCTAGTTTAAACTGTCAAACAGCATTTAGGTCACATCGAAAAGCTGAAAGCAGCAATTCACAGCAATGCAAACAAGTTACTGTCTTCATAAATTAATTTATTAGAAAACAAAGTAATTAAGACAGTGCTCACACTACATAGAAGCCATCCCTTCCCCCCTCCTCCCCCATGCATTATTTGCAATAATATCATTATGTGAATGGTCAAGAAACACTTTGACATGATAGGTACAATTTACAAAAATAGTTTATAATATAGGCCTATATTGAAAGTTTTATTAAGAATTTTCGACATTAAAGCAACTTTGGGTTTTAAAATAGAAATCGGTTACTTTTTGAATCGCCCTCAAACTGTAACAAGCGTTTCGTGCTATGCAGTGCAGTCAATTAGTTAAGTTTTGAGTTGCGTACAACACACTATTTCAAACAAAATTCTATTGACATGAAATGTTCAGAACTATGTAGAATATTATATTGCTAGTTTTCTGAATTCTAGTGGAATCATTATTTTTCTAGTCTATGCTGCAAATTTCATGTTCATAGCGTGGAATTTAATTTTTTATCAGCACGATGGCGCAAACCTTTGGGTGGAAAGAGGTACTCCGAAGGATAAATTATCCATCAGTTTGGCTTTGTATGGGCGAACTTACACATTGGAAGACCCAAGTCATAATGGCCTTCATGCACCACTGAACCAATTGAAAACAGCAGGAGATATGGGCTCTTTCACCCGATCCAACGGAACCTTGGCGTATTACGAGGTAACCTTCCATTAGAAAATATGACAACATTTTGTATCGTTCATTCATGCACTTTCTATGTACACAGTATAGCATGTTTAAGTTATTTTTCATCGATGCTGTGCAAAAAGTAACTTTGCAGTCTTGTTTCGAAAAAAATATTGCTGTGTTGCAAAACCAACAACACGTTAATAGGAAATACATGTAGAGTACAAGTACACTATAATCAATCAATAAATATGCCTGTTTAAAAATATATCGATTCTTTATACGAATAGATGCAATTCTTTTTGAGCTGCAATATATACTTTAACAATTCTTTTTATACAATTTCTTCAGAAAGTTTCTTTGATTGCTTTACGTGCTTCTACCAGTTGCATGGCGACGAAAATTTGTGAGCATAAATCTGTCAAAATACACAGTGAATGTAAAATGGTAATTCAAAATTCGGAGCTCAACCTTTTTGAGAGGGATATGGAATCCAGATTATATTGCACATGCATGCACATCATGCGGAAGCTTTGCATACCAAAATATATCACCTCACAGAATTTTGTCGAATATTGCACACAGAATAAAGAGAGCACCATTTTATAAATCTTAAAAATTCAGCGTCACGAATGTAAACAAATATGTGTCTTATTATTTTCCTTTGAATTAAGATATGTGAAGCCCTCAAAAGTGGCAAGTGGGATATGAGATACGACGAGGTTGGTCAGAGTTCTTATGCTGTCAAAGGCGACCAATGGATTGGCTATGACGACAAACGCAGTCTGGCAGAAAAGGTAAACCTCTGCTTGGTCGATAATTCAATGTTACAAGCAGCCGGAAGCCAGCCTTATATTGTTCCCATATTATATCGATCAAACGCTACCAGGCAACCCAAGTTTTTAGAATTATGACCCTTCTGACGCCAAATGCTATAAATTATTACTGATGTTTAATAATTCAGAAGCAGCTTCTTCATAAATTTCCAATTTGACCATATCATAATGGCACGAAATATGGTTAACCATTATCATTTCTAATTCGGGATGGTTTATACACTTAGGCCATCATACTGAAAAGTAATAAAATATAAATGAATTACCAAGTTAGTTTTTAACAACCTCATCTTTTAGGAAGTGATTGTTACAATTAATTTAGTATAATTCAGGGTGAATCATATTTACAGTAATCGCAATTAACTGTTTTAACTTAGGCAAAGTATGCCAAAGAGGAAGGGTACGGCGGTGTTGCCATCTGGTCAGTGGATCTGGACGACTTCCGTGGACTTTGCGGCGAAAGGTTCGCCCTGATGAAAGTAGTATTCAAGCAAGTGACTGGAAGAGCTGCTAGTCGCATAGAGGACCCAATTCATCCACAAACGGTATAAAAATTCATCACTGCCTTATCGATTTCCTGTCATTCTCGTGTCAAATGAATGTCACTCTTATAACGGCCTACATATAGATCGAAGTCAATTCACTGATAGCAAACATGCATATACAAACGAAATTGTGTGCACAAAAAGATCAATTTAATGTGAATGCATCATAATTATAAAATGCTCAAAAATGATATATAAACACTACTTATCGAAACGGCGTAAAACGATCACACTAATGTAATAGGAACCAATGGTGAAATTAGAAAAGGAGTTCCTGGACAATATCGGAGAGTTGCAGACATTCAATTTATGCATTTTAAATTGATTTTTCCCAGGGATTCGCTTCTCTGCTTACACTTAATGCATATGGTTTCCAATTTTTCATTTTAGCGGTCTAAGCTAGGTGGTATACAGTGGTATAAATACCTAATATCGAATTTTGGCGACGTACAACGAAGTTGGTTTTAAATTAAAGCGACGTAAATTGAAAAGCCGTATAACGGGGTATAAACTGAATTATTAGTGCGATATATAAAATGAACATGATTTCGCTTTCTTGACTGGTAATTTATTCACTTAGGAGGTGCAGCCAACAATACAAATACACATTCTATAGTATGCCTCAATGTAATAAAATTCTTTCACTACATTTTACTGAAATAAATGTCTTATAAAACAGAGTTTATAGTCAATTACATATAATGTATGTATTACCACCAATATTGACCAGCATGGGTCACGTGTCATGTGTCGGTTTCATATATTTTCTGCATATATGGTCCAGTTTGAGTCCTCTTACATGCAGTTTTTAGAGCACGGTTGGCCGTTTATTGATCATGTTTGTTTTTTTCCAGATTTCACGCATACCATCAAATCTGGTGCAATCTCCTCTCTCGGCCGTCCATCAAATCCCTCAAGAATTGTCCACATTATCTCAACCGGCCCATAAATTGTGGCAAAATGAGAGCTCGAATGTGGAAGCGAGATCGCCAACAACCGCGACAGAATCCGTTTCCAAAGAAAACTTATCATTCACCGCACATACAATTCAGGAAATTGCGAGTTCGGAAATTTCCGACCTGGATTTGCCAATCCACGAAACTGGAAGCAGCCCATCTACAGCAGACAATACCCCCGAATTCTTTGCATTTGACGACTCTGACAACACTGAAACAAGCCGTGCGGAAGAAAACTTTCAAACCACATTTCCACCAGCCCCTAGTTGGATTACAGAAAATCCATTTGAGTTGCCAAGTGAAACTTTCGCCGATAATGCTCCGACAGATTGGCAATCGCAACAGATAACATCATCTGAAAATTGGCCAGGTTTCGAAAATAATTTCACTGACAATTCTGCAAGCCAAGCGCAAATTTTACAAGACGACCAGTCACAAATGTCACCAGCCACAAAAGCGACCGATTTTATCAACCCGCAAGTTACAACGTTTGAAGGATCTTCTGCAGACTGGCAGCTTGATTTAGAGAATGGAAGTTGGGCGCAAAATCAAAATTTACAATCGCAATCCCACCCAGAAGGATTCACTGAGCAGCAGATAACGGAAATCAGCCAATCAGGCAACAATTCACTTACACGATTTCAGCATTTTTCAGACCAACAGCAATTTACCGAAACTGCAGATTATCGAACTCCAATCGCCTTCGGGGAGCACCAGTTTCCTTTCAATCGACAATCGATTCCACCATCAAATACGCAAAGCTTTACTCTTCCACAGCAGCCAACTGATCAAATCTCAAATGATCAGTTTGAATTACAGTCCCAAAATGCATTGCGGGATCCAGGGTCAAGTGTGCAACCAGCAAGGGACATTGCTCAAGTTACACCAGATAACACGACTCCGAATCTGCAATTTTCCCAGCAGTTCCAACAAGAAGGTGACGTCAGAGAGGGTAGAAGAGACCAATTTCAACAACAACAACCACCATTCCTACAAAATACAATCACTTCATCCCCATCTTCACCTCTACCGCCGTTGGAAACATTCAATCGACAACAGTTTGACATTCAGACTTCTGCTCCTGAGAACGGCCAGCTGAAAATCCCTGAACTAGAAGGAGGGTTCATTCCATCGGAAAATAGTCCCCTATTTGCCACAGAAACGTTTAATCTTTCTACGACGAACTCGCAAGAAATTCCACCTGCATTACATGATAATGTATTCAAAGTTCCTTTGTCTACAATTGAAACCGAGCACATGCAAATAGAAAGTGAACAACCAACAACAAGCCCATCATCGATTCTCAAGATGTTTCCACTTCCTTTCTCGCAGGGAGAGCTCGAATTAGAAACGCCAAGTTCTGATTTCGGACTGCCAATTGACTCGACAGAGATAAATGCTTCTGCACAGGAATTACCAACCCCTTTTGATGAGCATACTGGAGCGGTTGAGGCGAATTCAGAATTCCAAACACCACCTCTTCCTGAAGTCGAAGAACCTCTCCCAGAAACCTTGGATGATGACCGCAGTTGGCAAACTACTGAGTCGTCCATTCACGGCGATGATTTTAGTGGTTCAAATTTCCAGGGTGGTGATTTTAGACACGAATCCCAAGAAAATGTAAACGTTGAAACTACAGAGACGGATCCAATTCCCAGCAGCACGACTGCACCAGAATTTTTCGCTCCTACATCTATATCAGCTAATGAAGAAAGTGTTGAATCAATATTTCCAGAGCATAGCACACCCAAATGGATTGTAGACGATTCTCAAAATGTAACAGAATCGTCAGATATCGCTACCTTTTTCGCCGATACAACGTATGATAATGAAAATGTCAGCCATCAACAACCGGAAATAGACTTCACACAACAGCACAAAGGTACTGCTGATGCTGATTTTCCGAATTTCCTGTCTACCTCTACAATTCCTGCAGCCACATCTGAATTCTACCTTGGAGATTTCCCATCGGAAATTAACACAGATTTTGAATCCCATACGGCAGCGTCATCAGAAAACACCATCACAGAAGACTCATCCTCCGAAGCTCCAAAAGTTGTAGTCAGTAGACCTGTTATGCCATCAACTTTCAAGCCTCCATCCGATTACTTTCACCTGAACTTGGGCTTTGTAACCCCAGAAAACGTTAAAGTTGTTCATTTATCACAACCGACAGAGAATTTGATCACAGCACCTGTGATAACGACTTCGCCAATTGTCGAGTCGGATACAGTGACATCTTCAACACAGGATACTACCACTCTAAAACCTCGCCGCCGAAGATTGCGCAAGAGACTCAAGATTCGTAGGACAACGACTGAACAACCTATCGCATTCACCACCAAACAACCAGATTCACTAATTATTAGCCAACCTGTAACACCAAACACAGCATTCGCCATTGAAGAAGTTACAGCTACACAATCTCCGAATGCTATCTCGGCAATTGCTTCCTCGTCAAAAATACCGCAAATTATTCCGAAAACTGAGCCTTCTCCTTCAGAAGAAATGCTTAGTCTTGCTACAACAGAGTCGTCTTCCCAAATAACTACAACTCGAAAGCGAAACCGTAGAAAGCGAATCCGTGTGCGAGCACGAAATCGTACATCGACTTCTTTCGGAGCAACGACAACTGAATCTGTAGAATTTGACAGCAGATCTGCAACCACTTTAGCACACACTATTGACAACGTCGACTCACATTTTGAAAGCTTAGCTCCAAAAAGGCGGGTTAAAGTTCCTCGTCTGAGGCCATCATCTACAGAGAACCGGGAGGTGTATGCTGTAGGTCCATCACATGATAACGATCAAAGGCCCATAGTGTCAGCAACAGCCCCAGAGTGTACAAAGGGGCAACTGTATACGTCACATCCAAGTTGTGATAAATATTGGTGGTGCATTCATGGCGCACCGACATTGAATACTTGTGGGCAAGGGCTGCTCTGGAATCCGCAAACTTCGAGCTGTGATTGGCCAGCTAATATTAACAGAGACGATTGCGAATGATATTCAAAATCTTTGTTTTTTAAAGTTTTTCGTGCCATGTCAACTTGCACTATTAACTATAGGGGAGACCGGGGATGAATGAGCCACAGGGCATTATGCACCAAACGATCTAGCACTAAAACTATGCTTCAAAA
>JAQIWR010002002.1:0-12172 GCA_034695945.1 Glomeris hexasticha
CCCCCCCCCCCCCCCCCCCCCCCCCCCCCCCCCCCAGATAGATTCTTTCGTTGAACAGACAGTAGGTACAGCTATCCCAAATCGCGGAGGTATTTCTGCCGCACCATGTACAAACAAAGGGTTCGTGTGTATTTAGTACACCTAATTATGAAAAACATGTAATGCTGTTCTGTAAATTATCGGTTATATTTTTTGTGTAGTATCTGTGTAAACGGACCACCTGTGAGCTTGGACCGTTTTTCCACTAATCCCACCAGTTGACCTTTTAAACAAGTTTAAACGTGGGAAAAAGAAAAGAACGAATAAGTTTTCCTTTGCTATTAGTTTCTTATTGATCAGCACTTCGAAAAGGATTTTCATTGTTCAAATGTATTCCCACACAGAGTTTCAGTAGGAACACTTGCTTTCTTCATGGTTTTCTTTGTGTAGGTTTTAAAAGGATTTGAATTTCGCGGGCAAACTAGTGATATCGCGATACATATCGATGCGAGTCCATTTCCGCAATGGATGGGTGTTGCGTTTTGTTGTGCCTATCGTCGCTTGTTTTGATTGCTTTCACGCGTGTTATTTGGGTTTGTTTGCGAATTTGGAAACCAGGGGAATCTGTAAAAGAGAAACGTAATAGTGACGCGAAACTGCTGATTGTAGCAGGTTCAGGTAAATGCTGCAGTTAGCAATGTAGATGAGAAAATGAATTTCGTGCAACGAACTTGCTGACTCGACACCTCCGTGCAAGGTTTTATTGCATCACCTGCTATTTCGTACGACTGCCTCGCAATATGTTGCACGAGGTAGATTTCGTCGCAAGAAAGTTGCGGCTGTTAAATTCAAACTTTGTTTGCTTTTCATAATTTTTCAGGGGGACACACGACAGAGATCCTGAAATTAACGAAATGCCTGAGCAATCGTTACAATCCAAGGGTGTATTTGATAGCCGATACGGATGAAATAAGCGAAGCTAAAATACATGAAAGTGAAGCCAGTAAAAATGATGTAAATTCGTATATATAAATATATTTCTTCAGCTATATTTTGCACAATTTTATGCACAATTCTGCATAAGGTTTTGCCCATTTTGTGCACAATTTTATAAAAAACAATTTAAAAAATAGTCATTTTTTCTCAAATAATTAAATATATTTTCATTAATAATTATTATTACATTGTTCAAATAATAGTGAAAATAATTAAGAATAATCCTATATTATGTACAACTAAAAGCTGTGTAAATTTTAAAACTTTTCCTTGTTTCAGTATTCTGTACGTCATTTTCCACGAAGCCGAGAAGTTCACCAAAGTTGGGTTTCAACAATTGGAACTACTTTATACTCTATCCTTTGGTCCATACCTTTCGTTATTAAATTAGGTCCTGATGTTGTAAGTTATCACAAGTTAAAAATACACAAGTAATTTGAAATGATTTCTATTTAACATAACAAATTATTCAAATTTGGCAGATTTTATGCAATGGACCGGGAACATGCGTACCTGTGTGTATAGCTGGCTTTGTTTCAAAAGTAAAATCATATATTGTTTTTATTCTCATTAAATGTATTTTAATTATACAATATATACGATTAATTGTTGTTAATTATTTCCAGGTCTTTTTCATCAAAGATGTTACTGTAGTTTACGTGGAAAGCATGTGCCGTGTTACGGCTCTGTCATTATCGGGGAAAATTTTGTACTTCTTCTCTGATTATTTTATTGTTCAGTGGCCCCAACTGCAGGAAAAATACAGGAGAGCTACATATCTTGGAAGATTGTCATAGTTTCAGTGATAAATAAATAATTGTGTCTGAAAATATTTAATTGCTAATGTAAATGTTATTTTCAGATACTCATTTTATACATGTTTATATAAAAAATGAACGTTTTTGGTTGTTCCAAATGAGAAATTTTCTGCACAAAATACAACAATTATATGCAGGAAATATGCTAATTGTGCAGAATTAATAAAAACCTTTGTGCAGAAAATGTTTGTTAAATTTCTACTCTGCTTAGAATATTATTTTGTGTTAAATGGTTTTGCATACGTTTTGAGTCATTTTTATGCACATTTATGAAGAATATTTTGTACTGGGGACTTCTATTTCCAATGTTGCCTCAATTTTCCTGTTAAAATTAACACGATTTACTAAATTAAAAATAATGTTTTTAAACCTGAACTGTTACAAATAATTGGTTTTATTTGTAATTTCCCAAACTGTACGTATTCTGTAAATGGAGTAAATATTGTGAATAAATGACGACTTGTTTCTCTTTTTATACGTTTTTCTTTGTTATTTGTGTCATAATACCGTTTTTCAAGGTTTTTTTGTTTTGTATTAACGGCAATCAAGATTTGAATTTCGCGGTGTGACGGTTATTATCGCGATATCATATCGATTCGATTTGAATTAGGCCACGCCTACCGGTCAGTGTAGCCCGTATTCTCTATTTATACCTTTTTCCGAGCCTTTTTCGCTCAAACCGTTGAAATAACGATGAAATCACGAAATTCAGCTGCTATTTTACAGTTTTTCACAGTTATAACCTAATTCGAGTTTGTTTTCTCGATTATACACGTCCAAAACACAATTTTTATAGCTGGAATTCGTACATTTCGATAACGATTTCGACGTGGGGATTTTACCGGAGGAGAGATGTTTGTAGAACTGGCAACAGCAGTCTTAGAATCGGAAATTTTCGGAGCGTTTGGTCGTTGTCTCATGAGGTAAATTATTATTAGATTGAGACAATGGCCACGAAAGTAATTCAGGTAACGAATATCGCTCCTCAAGCGTCGAAAGAACAGATGTCAACGTTGTTCGGATTTCTGGGAAAAATAGAAGAAATTCATTTGTTTCCTCAGGAGTAAGTACACAACAACAGAAAAAAAACAATGTCGGATTTTATGAGCATAATCACGTATTTGTTTATATTTTCAGTGACTCGATGGTTCCGTTGCATCCTCGTATTTGTTTCATAAGATACGCGGAATCAATCAGTGTTGGAATTGCTCTGCATCTTACAAATACGGTTTTCATTGACAGGGCAATGATTGTGATGCCTGTTGCTGATGGTATACCCAATTAATTTTACATTTTACAATACAAATGCACAACACTATAATACAGAAAAATTTGTTAAATATGCGGCGGATCACAATTAATAATTACATTTTAATTACACTACTTATACCATTTTCAAACTCAACACATTTACATTACCACATAGTGACTTTCGATGTATTTACTTGAAAATCACAATTTTTATATCCATTCGACTCCGTGCTCATCTCTCAAGGAGAGAAAATGGTGCAGCAATTCTCCATTTTATGACACGAAATGTAATTTTTATTTTAGACTATTTTGAAAGAAAACAATATTTTGACCTAATAAAATAATTGCAAGAGTAAATATATATGTAGGTGAAATTGCTCTCAAAGTAATTTTTAACCAAAAGCAATTGCATATTTTATTTTAGGATGATTAAGGGAGGAGATCGCGCACGACCGGGTGGAGCGTGTTTTGGGGGTGGAAAATCGCGTTCCCCAACGGGTCGCTATTTCGAAAAACTAACAGTTTTACGTTGTTGTGGATGTGTTGCAGTACCTATGGTTTTAGCGGTTTTCTGAAATTAATATTCGTTATCATTTACGAGAGAAAATGGCACAAAAAAGGCCGTTCGGAGTGCCATTTTACCTCGTAAACCAAAATGAATACGAAATTCAGAAAACCGCTAAAACCATAGGTACTCCAACACATCCACAACAACGTAAAACTGTTAGTTTTTCGAAATAGCGAGGTCCCTGTTAATTTTAAATTAAGTCTGTAAGTTTGCCGAACGCGATTTTCCACCCCCAAAACATGCTCCACCCGGTCGTGCGCGATCTCCCCCCTTAAAAGTGAAAATATTTTGTGATTAAATATTAGTTAATCTGCTTTTTTGCCAATAAAATTTGTAGAATCTCCCTAAACAAATACCCTGTAAACTAATATCCCCTCTAAACTAATACAAACATGCGGTTTGCCAAGATTATTAGTTTGAAGAGGTTCTACTACATTATTAATTTTAAAGTGAAAATGTTTTGATATTAAAACACTAAATTTTCTGCTTTCTTGCCAGTAAAATTTGCAATACATACACAGTCGAACCTCCCTAAACAAATACCCTGTAAACTGCAATATCCCCTCTAAACTAATGCAAAATCCCGGTCCCAAGATTATTAGTTTAGAGAGGTTCTACTCTATTATTATTCATACATATCAACATTAAGGGGAAAAAATGAGTAAATTTCCTTAATAATTAATTCTGGAAATATACTGTAATATTCTAATGAAATGGATTAGTGTTTACATGTTAAATCATGTTATTTTGTATCTATAAAATAGGTGTTATACTTGAGGAAGACCGAGCTATCGCAATGGCGATCGCGCCGGCACCCGTGCAAGGAATAATGCAACCGATGCCGGCCAGCATAACTAACCAAGTATTAATTAATAATAAGTTTCTGTTAACTTGATTACACCGTTTAAACCAGCAGTTATTATCTGTACAGGTTCAGACCCTGGGAACCAACCAGGTTATTACGACGATCGACCCGCGGTTGTCGTCGCTCGGTCTGCCGCCGTACCCCCCTTTACCCGCCAACATGGACCCGTCTAAAATAGAAGAGATTAGAAGGACAGTTTATGTTGGGAATTTGGATTCTAGCGTAATGGTTACATGCTTTTTCATATGTCTGCATGTAGATAGATAGGGGGTCCCGTACGGGCATTATTGAATGGCGGGGGAAAATGTTTAGAATCGGTTTATGTGAACTGTGGCAAATTCTTGACAGATCACTGCAGAGCAGTTGCTAAATTTTTTCAATCAAGTTGGTGAAGTGAAGTATGTGCGTATGGCAGGTGACGAGACGCAACCGACCAGGTTCGCGTTCGTCGAGTTCACCGATCAGTCGTCGGTCGCCGCCGCGCTCCAGTATAACGGTGTACTGTTTGGAGGAAGACCGCTGAAGTTAGTATACTTGGGAACAAGGGAGGAAGTGACAGTGATGAACTTCATAAACTGTTTTGAATAAGATTTTATTCGCGGTAACGTAAGAAAAATATAATTTATTGTTTTGACAATGGCAATTTCAAATATGTACAGTATTTAGTCTGCCATATTATTAATTAAACAGGGAATTCCTGGATATCCTGGAAAAGTCATTAAATTTAAAGGTGAACTGACACTGCTTTGAAAGGTACCCTGAAACTTAAACTACTTGAAGAAAAGCCATGAAGAAAGCAAGTGGTGCAACAAAATGTCCGTGGAAATTAGTAAAAAAAAGTTATTAGATGTCAAAAGTTTGATCGCAGATTTATCAAGACCCTTATAATTGATGATGCCCTGGCTTTCTGGATAGAGGAGCATCAATTATAAGGGCCTCGATAAAGATATGGTAAAACTTTGACATCTAATAACTTTTTTTAAATTAATTTTCGCAGATATTTTGTTGCACCACTTGCTTTCTTGGTTACTTTTCTTCAGGTAGTTAAAGTTTCAGGGTACCTTACAAAACCGTGTCAGTTCACCTTTAAAAATAGCCGTACTTAAAAATAATGGAAATTCATTATAAAGGTTCATACCACCCAGGGAAACCTAAAAAATCTGGAAAACTCAGGGAAATTGATATAAATATATAATATACGTACAATTTGAAGGTTGTAGCGGGTTGTAGTATAATAAAACTAGTTTGAACTGCATAAAATATCATCTGGAAACTTTACATAATGACTCTTGAAAACGAGGAAAAATTATAATCACAGATTGATATGAACCATGTTTATGTTTCTCATTTATAACCCACTGTTCTTTATTCCAAATTCCCTTAGTCTCCTTATTTTTGTGATATTTATTGTGATCACTATGATATTAAACACAGTGTATTCATTGTGATGTAGCTTTAATTATCAGAAAACGAAGTACTGTACAAATGTATTAATTAGCTATTCACGTGAATATTTTGTCGAGCATCATCAGCTCAAAATTGTAATATTAATAATACTTAGAAGAACTAATTTCATGGAATTTTTGTTGTGTGGAATAATCATGTGAATCCTGGAAAAAGTTATATAATTTTATAGTACTTCTGATTTATTTGAGCATCGTGATGTGCAGCTTGTGAAGTTAAACTACATATATGCCCTGCATTTTAATTAAGTCCTGTACATCATGTTAACTAAGTGCATTTTTTATCACGATTAGGATTAATCACTCCAATAATGCAATTGTGAAACCCCAAGCGAAGAGCAATGAAGCTGCCCAAAGGGAAATCGAAGAAGCGATGAAGCGAGTGCGCGAAGCGCAATATTTGATATCTGCCGCAATCGAACCGGGTAAATGTCCTGATATTTATTTATTTACACACCATTACCTTTTATATATGTATAATACGGGCCTTGAAATTTTAGAACTAAGTGACAAGGATAAGGAAAAGGAGAAAGACAAGAAGAAGAGCCGTAGCAGGTCCCGATCGCGTTCACGGCGCCGATCGGTGTCGCGATCGGGCAAACGGTCACGGTCGAAGCACAGGTAAAAAATGAACGTCTGGTTTGGTATAGATGTTGAAACATTTATACGTGATGTTTCTTGCTTTTGAAGGTCAAGATCGAGGTCCAGGTCACGTAGATCAAGATCCCGGCATCGTTCGCGGTCCCGTAAGAGGTCCAGAAGCCCCAAGAGAAGGTCCCACTCGAGAGATAGAAGGACAAGATCCAAGTCTAGGTTTTTGCTCTTTTTATTTTCATTTGGACAGTGTGTTTTGTTTTATGTTCTGTGGTTAAAAGTTTCAGCATTGTGTTAACATTACTCGGGGTGTCTACTTAACTGGAAAACCTGGGTTTTGATTTTACCCTTCAAATCCTGGACTTCATTCTTGAATAATTTAAAATTTTATTAGACATATCAGTCAAGTTATTTATTTTGTACCCTGGATAAAAATTAGTAAAGTCCTTGATAATCCTGGAAATATACTGGAATTCGAAATTAAGTTCAGTAGACACACGATTGCCGTGCAAATAGGTTGCTTTTGTAATGTTGAACTTTTCCATAATTTACATTTGCATTGGGTATTTTTTTGTAATATGTACTTTTATTTATTTTTAAAAATATTTTAGGCAACAGTTTAAATTGATTTATCAGGAATTTTCAGAAAATGATGCGATGCATACAGTCAGCGATAGTGTTTCCAATTCATGTGTATATGTTTTTGTCAAGGTTATTGAGTTTCTATGTCATTTGTGCCATTTCCAATGTTGCTTAGACAAAGAGACGAGAAACGGCGATCGGCAACACCTCGCAGTTACCGCGTAAATAAGAATTCACGGAGCCGTAGCAGGTAAGACTTCTAGGAAATTTGGTTCAAGTAACGAGTAAAGTTGATTCAGCATGAATGACTTACTTACTTATTTACTAAACTCGATATTTTGGCTCCTTTCTTTACTTTTTGTTTTGTTTTTTTTTTAGTTTTTTAGGACTTGCCATCTCTGACCTTCATTTTATATTTTTCCTATATTTTGTAGACTTCACTTTATTTATTCTATTTACTTATAAATTTATGTATGGAAGAATTCTTTTTCTAATCTTTTTTTCCCCTCAACTTTTGCTCTTTTGCAGAGACAGATCACGACGGAAACACAGAAGCCGTTCGGCAAGTCCGAGGAAACGGTCCGTTACCAAATCACCCGTCAAGTCCAGCAGTAGCAAATCGACCAGAAGTAAAGGGAAGGAAAAAGAAAGAGACAAGGATAAGGACAAGGATAGAGAGAAGGATAAGGAGAAAAGTAAGAATAAGGAGAAGGAGAAAGAAAAAGACAAGTATAGTTCGAAATCGAAAGACAGAGAAAAGGAAAAAGACGGCGAGAAGGATCGGGATGAAAAGGAAAGATCCAGCAACAAGGAACAATCATCAAAGAACAAAACGGAAAGTAAAGATGAGAAGTCGAGGGAGAAGGACAAAGGGAAGACGAAGAGAAGTAAGGAAAAGGATGTTAAAGTTAAGAAAGAGGAGAAGGATCGCGATCGGGACAAGGAACGGGAACGCGATAGGGACCGGGATCGTGTGAAAGACAAGAATAAGGATCACGACAAGGACCGTGAAAGAGATAAGGAGAAGGATAGGGATAAGGGTAAAAGTAAGGATAAGGAGAAGGAAAGGGAGAAGGAGAAAGAACACGCGAAGGAGAAGGCGAAGGAAAAAGAAAAGGAAACGGAGAAGATGAAACAAATTAAGGAAGAGAATGGGGATACTGATACTAACCTGGATAAACAGGACTCTTCCAGTGATGATGATGTCAAATCCACATCTGAACTTCCAACTAACGAGAGGTATTACAGTGAAACCTGCGTATGTTGACCACACACACATGGTTCCAAAAAACTCTGTGAACTGTGACATTTAGTCAACATATTTAAAAATGTGAAAATACATAATATAACATACATAAAGCGAAAGATAGTTACATGACAAACGACATTGTTGACTTTACGCAAACTGGTGAATAAGTAGGATGTATCGGCAAATTTCAAAATTTTGTTCCAAGCAAATTAAAACAGGGTGTCTGCTGTCATGAAATTCCTAAAAAAGTTTTAGAACAGTGAAAATGTATATGTAGTGTTACATAAACCTGTTGATGACAGGAATATTGCTGAAAATCTTAGGCAGATAGAAAAATAGACAAATTCATGTTGGCAGAATAGCAAAAAATGTGATATTAATACTAATTTTGTGTAAAATACACAATGACACAAATGTTTTAAATAATAATTATTAACTACAGTTTTTAAAATGATGTTGAAATTTGTTTGCTGAATTGTTGTACCTTTTGAATACGAATCGGTCGGTTATAAGGTCATGATTTTTGTGTATAAATGGTCATGAGAATCCTGGAAAAGTCATGAAAATATGTCAGACGTTTTCAATAGACACCCTGTAAGAGAGGGACACAGAAATCAATAAACGAAATTATGTAAAGTATATAAAAAAAATAGAAATTTTCAAGGATTAAGAAAAATTGTAGTATCAGTAGACTCCCTGTATGAAATGTGGTTGACATCCAAGTTACCCAGGTGGTCAGGTAACAGTGGTCAGTGGTTATCTATGTCAGGTGGTCAACTTCGCAGGTTTTAGTGTAGTTGGTAATGAAAAATGAAGTTAATTTACCAGAAATAATGTAACTACATAATTCGTTTCGTAATTTAATAGTCCGGTGGTTAAGAAAGAAGAAGACAAGCTTGAAAAACTAATGAAATCCCCAACACCAAAACCATCAACAACGAAAAGATCAAGTAAGAAGAAGTCTCGGTCCAGGTCACCGGCAACTAGACGTAAAAGCAGGTCACCGGTTCCATCCCGACATAAAGAGTCGAAGTCGCCTAGCAGCAAACGTAAACGTTCACGGTCACCTGGTAGCAGAGTAAAGACCTCGAGATCGTCCAGTAGGAGGTCTAGGTCACTAAGCCCTAGAAGAAGGTCCAGATCTCCTCCGCCACCTTCTTCGTCGAGAAGGAAGTCACCGATGACTCCTCCACCGAAGAGGAAGACTTCCAGGTCACCGAAGAGAAAGATGTCACGTAGCAAGTCAAGATCAAGATCCCCGAGACACTCGAAGTACTTTGCAATTTTGATAAGCGCGACTCGTACATGTCGCACGCCGTTACCTAATTACGAGGGATTTATTTTGCAGGCATAAGAAAGAGAAGAAGGATAGGAACCGTAGTAGGGAAAGGGAGAAAGAGAAGGAGAGAGATAAGAAGAAAAGGCATAGAGATAGGGAAACGGAGAAAGACGATAAGACGAAAGAAGCAAAAATCACTCGCGATTACGACGAGGAAGAGAAGGGATATGCAAGTGAGACATCCGACGAGAAACCTCATGTTTCTTTGGATAATCCAGAAGTAAGCACTACTGATGACAATTCCTCAGAACCACAGGCAGAAGTAGAATCATCCAGCAGCGATTAAGACACTTTTATTGATTTTTCATATCTTTTCATACGTAATGCATGTGTTGTCACTAATTCAGTTGTTAATTTACAGGTAAACAGCGAAATTATTTGATAACTGACAAATTCCTTGTCTCATGTTTTTTTCTCTCTCAATAGTCTGACATAAAATAAAATCTACTCTTTTTATATCTCACACAGTTTTGATTTTATCTAACAATTGCCCGATTTCACGTGCCTTGCTATTGGCTGAAATGCAAAAGAAAAATGGCGTCCTTGTTGTGGATATCTAGGCAACAGCCAACAGGGTTGCACGATTATCCACATTACGGCCTCCATATTGGCAATGGGACACGCCTACTGAAATTGGTCAATTGCATTGCAATTCTATTGCATACATACGCGTAAATCACGTTCTTCGATGCCCGTTTTAAAATTGACTCTTGCTTTCTTTTAGTTACTGGAAACATTATTGTATAAGATTTATTGTATTTCTTTGCTTGTTTTTATTCGGAATAACATGCATTTGGCAATTTAGTGTGAATCTGCAATTTAGATGTGGACACTTTTAGACGAAGCGAGGCGTAAGAAAACGTCACAGGGGAAGAAAGGTGCAATTATCCGGTTAATTCGCTTTGGCAACGCCCATTTCCCCGCCCACCCTTTTTTTTCATCCTTAGTTTTTTCTGCCTAAGGATTCACAGCAATACAAAAAACTACAGTATATATCACGGTAATCACTACTATCGAATAGGGCAATCAACCAAGTTATTCTCATAGATGGGGTGGGGTGTGCCTTATAGATATTTAGTAAACTAGCACAGTGCACATAACCCATTCAACCAATGGCTATAAATGAACAACACAAAAAGGTTATCGTCATTAATAGCATGGCAATGTATCATTATGCAGACCGATAAGCGGCTGCAACAGATGTTTACACAGCTTGTAAAATCAAAACATTGTTAGCATTTCATAGCACGTAAATTGTTGGAGAAAATAGCCCTAAGTGTTATATGCATATGGAAAATGTTGTTTCACGTCTACACTGTATGTGAATGTTTAACAATAGTGTATTATTGTATTCATGAAAAGTTTCACAAATGTTTCCACACTTTGTATATTTATTTTTTGTATCCATCCACTATATACTATTTTTAGGGTCTGTTTATAGGTAGGGCCTACAGCAATCTATAAAATTTGTTGGGATTACTTGGCTCCAATTTATCAGGCCAGCTCGCATAATAAGACGGATGAAAATCTAAATTGGAAGGCCAATTTCATTTTGGCAGCTGGGATAACCTTTCGAAATTCACTCGAGCATTTCATGTTGAGAAACCGACAAACGCGCCTTCAATTTGCTCCTATATAATAATAATGATGAGAAAAATCTAATGAGTTGGCCTAGTGCATGCATAGCCTATAATAGAAAGCAAACATGATTCATTTTATACTGAACGCCGCTAACAAGAAAACGCACAAAAAATGCGGCAAAAAGAAATAATACAAATTCCGTATCATTACCCAAAGCAAAAAATTACACAAAAAACTATTGGCAAATTCACGTACAACAAAGCATACTGTACATGCCGAATGCGTGCAACCGAGTGATTACAATCAACTCTCTGCAAATTCTAGCCATATCGATCCGTTGAGTACACTATATATTTTACACATGAAGGTGACATATTGCCAATATAACCTATACTGTTTTCAACTACTATACGTATATATGCTTAAAACTGGAGCATAACCTCGAAAAACGATTCATGAATTTTGTCAGTTCTGTGTACAATTTTAAAAACTGAATCACTGCACAAATATGTAAAACAATGCTATATATATAAATATTTAAAACTATTGAGAAAGATACAGAGCTGCATCATATGCAGGAATGTCATATAGCAATTAACTCATTTTCATCAAAAAGTTGAATCCTTTTTCAATGTTGTGATTGAATTTATAATGTTTTAAATATATAGGCACTTTTATAAAAACAGATGAAGAAACTGTCACTTTGGGTGCCACGTGTACCACCGGTGGACACGTATCTTTTAACTCCATAAAACTAAGGTAACATACTAGTATACATGCATGCATATATAACCCCTTGCATAAAACATATAGGGGAGACCGGGGATGAATGCACCATTTTTTGCTTAACAATTTTTTAAAGAAAAACTAAAGCTTTTGAAGAAAAT
>JAQIWR010002003.1:0-12172 GCA_034695945.1 Glomeris hexasticha
GTGTGTTTATTTATCGCGATCGTTTGTAAGCAACCCCCTTACGGACAAGGGTTGTTACAATATGTACTTTGATGTTCCGCCTGGTTTGTCGACAACAATTTTATTGAAGGACTTACACACTTTAGCAAAAGAAGTTGAAATGCTAGAGGTGATTTTCTGGACCAGTGTGTGTATGTGGGAGCAAGTTGGTGACAGTGACCTTGTTTCTGTCCATCTGCAGTACGTTTGCTGTCAACTTTCGTTGGTTTATGGACCGCATTAGACTTCCATATATGTGTTTCCAAATCAATCACAAAAATATTATTCTGAATTAAATCAAGCCCTAAGATCAAGTCGTCTTACAATTACTTCAAGCAACGATTAAACATTTTTGAAGACAGTAACATCCTACTAACAAAGGAGTGCTGTTAACTGACTGGATATGGAGCCCTGTAGGGGTCCAAATTTTAATTCCACAACTGCACTTGATATTTGTTTAGACCAGTAATCTCTAATAAGCAACACACCAGTATCAATTACGTAAATCAAACAATACACATTGACCAAATTTAATTTGTATCAGAGAATTTCTTTTCTCATTCAATTTTAATAGCACTAATTAGTTTCCATAGCACATGATATCAATCGATCCTTGCTCTGATGACCTTGTTCTTTCCTATCTTGCATTGCATTCTATTGTTTAATATTGCGCTTACCTTGGGTTTTTTGGAATTTTATAATATTGATTACCAGTAGCCATTTCGGACGCCATCAGATATGGTCGACTATCGTACCCAAGGAGGTTAGAGTAGAATGGAGGGAGCACATGATATTCCACCTGTAATTGTAAATCAATCCTCATTTTGTTAGCAAAGCCCTGCCCAGAATGCCCCATCATCACCGGTGACGCAATGAGTTCATTTTTCGACGTGATCCTTGTGTAAAATATTCGACACGATTTCATGCGCAGGGGGTTAAAGGCAACTACTCATCTTCAATAAATTTTGTATCAGAAATGAGAGTTAGTAGTGGTCAAGTCTGAGTGGAAAGTTGCTTTTCCATTTGCACCTTGAAAGCGGAATACTGATAATCCGTACAAAATTCAATATTAAAATCATTCCAGTTTTTCAAATCCAATAAATTACATAACTTCCTCAAGCGGGTCCAATTAGAGCCACTTTCAAGAATTCTGACATAATTTGATCATTTGTTCATCGGAGTAGCCATTCTCTCCTCCGAATTTTTCGTGCCCTTTAATAAATAAAGAGGGATTACAGGGGTCATTCAAAGCATTCATTTGTAGGCATAATCAATTTTATTATCTCCGTGTGCATAAAAAGCATTGGTGTTGACATATAAGTTTCTTTAGCTTTCTGTCAACAGGGTCAAAGGTAAGTGTTATGCTAAGGAGGACGAAAAAAAGGTAGTAAGAATCACACATCTACTTGTTCTCTAACCATTCATCTTCATCCTTCAGATATGTGACCCACTTTTCTGTTGGTCACATCTTTAGAAATTGTGGAAGATTAGAGGTCAATTACTATTGTCTCGGGGAAAACAAAGAGTGGAATGTTAGAAAGGGGTATGCTTTGTTCAAAATGTGTACACACGTTCACGCATCCAATCCTCTACAGACATTATCCACGAACTGCAAAAATGAACTGCGGGAATGAACTGCGGGTAATTGAGTCCCGTGGGTGTTGTAGATGGTGTTTGCCACGAGGTGATGACAGAGAATGGTTGATTTAATTTGAATAACTAGTTTGAGCCGGGAATTGAGTCCCCTGGGGTGATGTAGGTGATGTTGAAGATGGGGTAAAGAGAAGGAAACGTCGAATTAGGTGAAATAACTGATTTAATACACTTGAATTGAATACATAAATGTGTGACACATCGTTGATGAACAAGCGTCAACAAAGAACCGAGCTATTGTTTCATATACCCTATGCACTTTGACCCTTGAGATTAGTGCTCCCTAGCTCAGGTCTGTGGCGCACTCTGTTGGAAACTATAGGAAGTGGCTGGTTGTGTGTTGACTGCTGACAATCAATTTTTCCATACCTTACCTGCATATAATTTTAATCGGGATTTGTGGATTGCCCCTTAATTACTTTAATGTGGAAATTAACATTTTATCAGGCAAAAATATAAAAAAAATATCGCTTAAATCGAACTCTTCTTTTCAACTTAAAACATTGATTTAAATGGCGCTTTGCATTGCTGCAACTGGAGTCCCCGCTGCTATTGTAAATAATTACGAAACGAGAGCAGGCCAGACATTGGATTTTGGGTTCGTTGTCGAAGACCACTCGGTTGAATGAATACTTCTCCAGCAATATTTTTTCGCATGATCTATTTATACTAGTTTTTTTTGCATTACTTTTTCTATATAAATATCTTCTTCGGGCTCTATAGCTACCCTCTTGGGAACAGTACCCGCCACAGTTGGCACAGTTGGAGCACGAGCAGTCATTTTGGTTCCTGGCATTTGAAATGTGCCTGTAAATTTGTGTCCTTTTGCAGCTTCATCAGCAGCATCCCAGGAACACCTGATTTCTGGATGCAGCGAGGTAGAGGAAGGGTTTGATGCTGCAGATGAGCAGTCCGTAAATCGCTCACAGACTATGGTCTAGTAGATTTGTCTTTTCTGCACTTTAAAAATTCTTCTTCCAAATATTTTGGGAACAGTACCCGCCACAGTTGGCACAGTTGGAGTATGAGCATTCGTTTCGGCTCTTGCCCTTACAAATATTTTGGGCTGCAACATGGATGCTGCATGGATGCAATTGGAATTTAAAGCTGTAGCAAGGATGCAATGGCTGCATATTGCATCGTATGCCAGTTTATCTGTTTGCATCCTGTTGAAATGGATGCAACATCCATGCAGTCTGCATTGAATGCTAGCTGCATGATGCAAAGATGCTACATCCATGCTGCATGCTTGCAATCTGCATTGTATGCTGGCTGTCAGTCGCATTGATGTGGCATCCACTCAGCATCCATGCAAAGTGCATTGAATGTTGTCTGCCACTTGCACAGATGCTGCATGCACACAGCATCCATGCAAATTGCATCGTATGTTAGCTGCTATTTGCACTGATGCTGCATCCAAATGGCATCCATGCAACTTGCATTGAGAGTTGGCTGCCTTTTGCACAGATGCTGCATGCACATAGCATCCGTGCAAATTGCATTGTATGCATGTTAGCTGCCATTTAAAAAAAAATATTTAACTTGCACTGATGTGCTGCACCCAAATATAGCGTCTATATATGCAAATCACATAATATATATGCATGCTGCATTCATTTGCATTAAAAAAATTATTTTGAGGAATTGGTTAATGGTATTTTCATATATAATTTGCGAGGTTTAATGTATAAAAAAGGTTAGCAAAACAGTTATGAACAAAATACAAAACAAATTTTATAATATTTATTTTTCAAACTCGATAATATTTACCAGTGTTACAACATAATTTCTATCATCTAAACAAAGTTATTATTTAAATACATTTTTTCAAACACAAAATGTGAATTATATCATATATTAATTTACATGTACATATATATGCAATACAGTCAAACCTCGTTAATTCTTCACCGATGGTACTGAAAATTTCAGATGAGTGATCGAGTGATCGACGATTTAAGCGTAGCTTTTAACATGCAAGTCTATGGAAACTGTATTTTAAATTGTGACTAATTATCCAGGTGTCTAATTAACGAGGTTGACTGTACATGTATCTATTTTTCAAACTCTATCATATTTAGTGGTTTTACAACATAATTTCTATCATCTACACAAATATTTATACAGACTGTTTTCAAACACGAAATGTCAATTCCATCATATTCACGTAATACCACAGCTTCTTTAATATGGAGAGGATTAACATAAAATGGAGGTTCACAGGAAAATGGTGCATCACTTAGCTCGATATTTTCTATGACTGCAAGGTAAACAGTTTTGCATGCATTTTGCACAGTCCCATCGCATCTGAGGAAAAAATTACACTTCCACTCCTATCTTCACCATGATGTACATATTTAACTACTGTAGAATTACGTTTTTTGCATGCCTTATAGTACTGACAACAATATAATATATTGTCTTTCTTCAGACGCAAGAACATTTGTAAATTTAAGTTACACATTTCGGGCAGTACATTCAACACAAGTGGTTTCAAGTGATTTGGGATATCTTTTTGTGAATATGTTCCTATTGAATATATTGTTTCGGAAATTATGTCCAAAACCAATGGACTTTTTTTAGATGTACGCATAGATGTGATAAATTTGTAGATTTCGGTGTGTGTTTTCAACTCATTGAAAATTATTTCTGCACTTGTGACCAAAGCAACCGATTCTTCTAATTGCAGTGCAGCATGTTGTGTGCCATGAACGCCTTTCAGAAGCATGCCATTTAAATTTTCAAATGGGAAGCAACTAACTACCCACAAAGGCCCCAAGTTTTTTACCATCATTGGCAGGTGCAATAAATTATGAACATTGACTGTCATGTGCCGCACAGTATACAGAGCTTCAAATTTTAACACATAATGTTGCAACAAATCTTGAGCTAATAAAATATCACTCTCCTTTACCTCATCCTGGCAAAGCAAGCTCAATGCTGCAACCAAAAGTAAATGGTGCTGGAAGTAATCTGGTTTCATTATATTGAACAAGATCGGAACTGAGTAAATCATTATCCAATTTTTAAATTCTGTTGCCTTCCAATACTTAAGGGTTTTTGAGATTGATCGTGGGACACGCTGTATGTAATTTGGGGGTTTTATATGGAGATAAAGCCTATCGATGACATTTAAATACTTCCTTAAAGAAAACTCGAACTTGCTGTATGCAGCTCCAAAGTGCAATTTCATCAGTAATCCACCCACACCAATAAATGCACCATGCATCACGTCAACATTTGTGGAATTCACAATGTCTTTGACGAAAATTGCTAATCTACTAGGGCCTTTCACACCCAAAACTGGTTTCCCTAATTGAATACTTTCCATGGCACATTTCATTATTTCAGAATGAGTCCTCAAATCCGGACTTGGTGCAATGTTGGGAAAGACACGAACATGGCTAGTTGGCGTTATCCTATGCGTTAGGCCTGGGTGTTTACAAACGGCACATCCAAATTGGCCATTGTACTGAACCATGTTTAGTATTGAAGCCTTAGCAGGCAAATCGCATGTGCCACAAAGCAGAATGCCTTTCAAAAAAACTAATTCACAAGAATCTGGTGTGAAAAAGTGCAACCCTTGCTTCATACTGATTAAAAAAGTATCCAGGACTTTCAAAAACTGGTTCATTTCTGGTTTGCTGCCTATCCAAAACCCTATATAAAGTACATTTTCCTTCTTGTATATTTTAGAAATATGTATCTCATTAATTGCCAGGTACAGTGGCCAAATGCTAGTCTGTGAAGAATTGAATAGTGGTATCCCATCAGTGTACCACGTGAAAGTAAAAGTTTTATATTTTTGAAGCAGTTGATGTGACTTGAACACCTGCACATGTCTGACATCACTATAGACATCCTGCTTAGGTTCCTGCAATAAAGATTGCTTTAAAGAATTTAAGAACCCTAGCCTGGCTAAAAGGTTTCTAAGCTGACATTCCACGGGAAGCTCCATAAAATATGTTCTTTCGGTATCGCTGATATCAGAATGAGAATTTGCACATGTGTCCGTATCTCTGTCCAATTGTGAGAAACACTGTGAACAATAATAATGTCTGATGGATTTTCCTCGTAATGAAGAAAATATCTGAAAGAATTTAAAAACGGACATCATGCATGCATTTTCTGTGGGACAATGAAGCCTAACTAAGTTTAACAAATCAGACAATGCCGCCTTGCTTAAAGAATGCCGGATGAAGAATGACAATAACATTAATACACTCTCGCCAACTGAAAGTTTAGCTCCAGGGTATAAGGGCTTGCTGCTTTCCTGACCGTGTGATGAGAAGTCCATTTCAGGATAAGAGGGGTGTTCCCTGTCTTTACCAGTAGTGTTGTTGCTCATATTGCAAGATTGTCCAAACTCATTGCAATTGTTTCCAAAATCTATTGATTAATACATTAGCAAAACATTAAAATTTGAATGGTTACTATAGCAATTTGAAGTGTACAATATCTTTCTTATACCTGTACTTAGACGGTTATTAGGTGGTGGTAATTCCGATTCCTTTTCATGTGGATGTTCATTACACTGTATTATTTCTTCACAGTTGAGGTTTGCTGTAAAAAAAGTACAAATAGAAGTGGTCATTGATAGATACATAGAACAGTTGACGTAAATAGCGTAAAGTGTATTACATTGAATGCTTGCAGAATGTGTTGGCGAAGTTGACACGTTTGGTAATGCATAATCATCGTCTCTTAATTGCTCATAAGAGGTTTGCATCGCGTCAACATCATGATGTACTAGAAATGAGATAATGAGCATGAATATACATTACAATAGGTGTTTGTCATAATAGTGTGTAGTACTACAAACCAATTGCAGTTGGCAACAAGTTGCTGCAATTTGCACTAACTTCATGCGATTTGCTAGCTGGTATATTGTCATTTGCTTGTTGCGAAGTATTGTAAGGCAGAATAGCTTCGGTATTCACTAGTGAAAAACAGACATCCATTGTTATGATTAAACAATGATTAAGACGTAATTCGATCGGTAGCTGACCATAATTGAGCTATTTCAGTAAGCCACCATTGGCTGTAAAAACGATTAAAAATGGCGTCCTTAGTTGTGATCAAGTGGGAAAACTGGTTTTCTACCAATCAGAGTGCAGCTTTATCCCAACTAAGGTCTCCATATTGGAAGAAGGCGGTGCTACTGAAATAGGTCAATTGTAAGCACATTCAATCAGAAATTATGAGAGCTGGAAAAGTGTATATGTTAAAGGTTTTTGCACTTTGGGAATTTGCCATACAATTTTCAATTGTTTCATACTTTTAATCGACCATTGTAAAGGCTAATTGCATTAAAAATTGTAATGTGCATTTCATAAACAAATAAAAACGTTACTGAAATATAAGACTTGCTATTATCCAACCAAATGAACAATTTCACATGCTTTATGCTTACCATGTTTCACATCACAATTTTGATTTCCTGAAGAAGCAGACACATTGATAGAAATGTCTTGCCGCAGATTAGTGTTCTTGGTACTTTGTTGAAATGTGTTAAGGTTGTTTGTAGCTGAAGCTGGAAAAAGAAATTTTTAATTATAAATATTGGAATGAAATTACATTACATGTTGTCAGGAACTTATGATAAGAAAAACTATTATTGCATCTCAATATGACAACAGGTCTAATAAGCCATTGAAATTATATCTTACACATTTCTTTAATAAACAAGCAATGTTACCAACACCAAATTAAGATGCAAACTGTTTTTCAGATCGAGGTTCAGAAATGTGTGGCTGTAAGACATTTTACTTACACTTTGGAAGAACATGAACATTCTTTGCCAGCATTTCCAGAAACGATGGGGAATTCATATAACGCCATCTAGTAGTTTTGGGGATTTTTCCCCACAGATCATCGTAAGGTTTGTTGTTCTTCAGGTTCCTGTTCTTCTTTTTCCTTCCTTTTGCAGTTGCTGCTTCTGATGCCATTTTTTCAACACACAGCTAGACCATTATTAGTCCAAGGCCCTACCAATCTCGTTTTTAATGGACAATATCAATTATCATTTAACGGTAGCGGTAGCGGTAGCGGTAGCGGTAGCGGTAGCGGTAGCGGTAGCAGCTTGAATGTAAAGGCAAGGTCAAGGTGCCGTCTCGATTGCCGAGATTGCCGATACCCGCGACAGGCTAAACTGTAGCAAAATGGGCAGGGCAAAGGGGGAGAAAATCCTTAATTTGGCAGGAAAAAGTGTCGCAATGGTTCCTGCAAGATTTTCTCCCCCTTTGCCCCGCCTATTTTTCTAAAATTAACCCGGGCACCAGTTATATGTGCTGAATATGGTATCGAATATGTATCGATATCAGTATCGATACATACAATACTTCAAAAGTGTTGCATAAACAACATAAATATGAAAATATAATTTAGTTCACTACTTAAATATGTATATTATCCTGATTTTAGTATGTACCAAAATTTATTATAGGGACTTTGCTCATAGGTGTGGCATTTGCGGCACAGCATAGTTTTAAAAATTACTACAACAGCCACAGTTTGGCAACTGCAACAAAAAAGGCGGGCTCACTGCATATTTTGCTCAATTTTGCTATATTCCTTAGCTTCCCAGCAAAACTTTGTGTTTACAGTGTTGTTTTCCAGGCAGTTTTCAAATATATTTTTCGGGTGGCTTTAAAAGTAGGTCACAGTAAAATGGAGCATGCCCTAGTGTATTGGCTTGCTGACAAAACCACAAGTATTGTGAAAAAATCTGCTTTGCTAACGACTCAAATAATCGGAGAGACAAGCATGGTGTGTTGGGATAATGGAGGAGAGCATGCTGAAGCATTTGAGGCCAAGATTATAGCAATCTCAAGTAAGTGAAAGTCTGGATGCCAGTACGATTTAATATTTATAATAATATTTTGATTATACTTTAATTGAAAAAACAGAAAACCTAGCCTTACTAGAAGAGAAGGCTGATCATGTTGTTGTGGAGCCGGACAAGAAAAGTAATGCCTCAAACAAACGTGCAGCAAAACGGAGGGTTCATACTGGACAGTGAGTATATGCAGCACTCACAAATAAAATATTTAAAACCAAAGTTGTGGTGAATGAATTTCATAATGCATTCGAACGAGTTTACAAAATGATATGTCAGCATATAATTTTGAATAAATTATTCTACAAATAAATTCAATGCTTTCTTCTAATTGCATTAATTAATTAATATTTCGTTCTAATTTAATTAATTTAATGACATGTATAATTACATTCCAATGTATTAAATTTGAATTAAATACCAAATTCATTACATGATCCAATTATAAATTTAATTATATCATTTTAAAATTTATTATAATTTATCATGCTTTTTGTACATTATTTTCTTCAATGACCTGTCATTTCAAAAGTATTCAAAAAATGAACAGCAGTGGATAGAAAATTGTTTAAATTTGTACATGGTTTGCAATATTAATTTGCAAGTGACATGAAATTGGTATAGGAAAACATATAGGCTCGTTACTAAACAGGGTGACTAATGATACTAGAAATCCTTGAAATCCTGGAATTTTGTATTTTCCTTGAAATGCTACAAAAATACTGGAATTTTTTCCTTATCCTGGAAAATGTACCATTTGTGACACTGTATGTAATTTTGTTCATTGATTTCTGTTTTGCACTTCTAATTTACTTGGAGTAAAATACCAATGAAGCATGAGACTTTTGAAATTCCATTGTTTACTGCACTTATTCATCAGTTGTGAGGTATTATTAATGTGATTTGTGATGTAATCTTTCACTTGATGTATGTCCTGGGAAAAAGTTATAAATATCCTTGAAACCACTGGAAATATACTGGAATTTTGAAATGAGTGGTTAGTAGATACCCTGCAAATGTTGTTTTACAATTACTAGTTGTGTTCCTATATACATTATTGTTGGTGTCAGTAAATTACTGAATAATATGCATTAAAACAGAATTTTAAAAACATGATCAGCATAGTGTTGCACTGTAATTCTTATATATATTTTGCAGACAAGAAATGAACGATTCAGACGTGACGAAGTCATCTTTGAAAAAAAGCCGCCTTGCCACTGAGCGTGCTAGAAACGAGCACAGAATTTCAACTTCCCTGGACATTTTGAACCTTTGTAATAAAGACGGCAACGAAATCTTGAACACACCATCTTCTTCCATTATCGAAGCAATGGCTGTGACTAACCCAAATGACTGTGAAAATGATGTGGCATATGCAGAAGTGTTAAACCTGCGCATGCAGCTGGATGCTGCTAAAGAAAAAATAGCCCAGCTTACAACTGAAACTACCAGCTTAAGAGCCGATTTGGATGCCTCGTGCTATTTTGGTAAGAAACAAATGAATTTTTTCTTTGAATGTTTCACAGTTATTGTATTTAATTTTAGCAACGGAGAATATGCTTTTAAAAGATGAGAAAAGTAATCTGCAGGAGCAGATCAATGAACTAAAAATGCACATAAACCACCTGCAAGCCTGCGAAGGAAATGTGGGTGTTGGACATGCACTTCCATTCCCAGGTTTGCATTTTAAAATTGTTTTGCAAATGAATTTTGAACTTGTGGTTTAACAATATACATACCTTTAATTTGCAGCATCTCCTTTAAAGGCTCAATTTTTACGACGCTTGGCGGATCACATCGACAATTTTGCTGGACAAGTTGCAGTGGTGAGTATATTTATTTTGTGTTTAATTAAAATAATGGCTTCATTAATTGTGATTCAATTATTATTATATTAAGGGAGAAGCTGCACAGACCTCAAACGGAATCAATGACATGGTAAATAATAATTAACAATTTGAATGTTGTACGTGAGATGCATTGTTATTAATATTCTTTACATGTACATAATATAGGTTGAGTTGGTAGAAAACTCAAAAATTGTCTTGAGAAAAGTAGACAGAGCTACCATCATCCTCAAATCACGGGGCGATCCAGGGATGATGGTTGCCATGATATTGGAAAAATTGTTCACTCCACAAGAGCTAGCACACATGTCTGCAAATGGCAAGAGAAAGGGCAATGCCATTGGACGCAACTATCATGATGCCCTAATTGGTAACAAAATATAAAGTTGTAACATTGAAATGCACTTTAAATGTTGTCTGACACTTTTTACATTAATGTAGCAATGAAACAAACAAGATTAAACACAACGTATGTAGGCCTATTTATCATATTTTATCATTTTCCATGGAACATATTCATTTTAGCAAAAATGTTATTTTCAGTGGGCAGATTGCACTGGAAGACTTGGCTACTACCACACCTGGCCAGCAACAAAACAGCTTATAAAATTGTATAATGCTGTAATTTTAAATGTTCGATTGTGTTTCTTTCATGCTAGCAGAATTTATGACTACAGCAAGTAATACCTATGTATAATAATATTAAATACATGCGAAATGGTATAGCATTATATAGCTTATGTGCAGTGTTGTATATGGAGCAAAGTGTTGTATATTTTGTAAATGAAATAAATTAATATATTGCCAACGTTTAATTGGTAGCATCAGAGCCGTATCTATGCGAGCGGCATCCGAGCCGCATCTATGCGAGCGGCATCCGAGTTGCATCCATGCTGACTCCATGTACCCAGCATCCAAGATGCATCGATGCGCCCGGCATAGATGCTGCATCCATGCAACAAAGGATGCCAGGAAGATGCCAGGGTTCCATTTGCATCCTTGTGCAGCTTTTCAGCATAGATGCTGCATCCATGTGCAAAACGGATGCTGCATCTGTGCCGCAGCCAGCAAAAATTTTGTAAGGGCTCGGATTCGTTATCAGAACAATTAAGGTTTGACTGTAAATTACTTTTTTTTGCATGTGACAACTCCAAGCTGTGAATGGAGCAAAGTGAGGAGTTGTAAAACGCTTTAGAGCGAAGCAATTAACATTCTGGAATTAGAGGCACAATTGCATAAGGATCGGATTAAGGAATTGGAATCGCAGCTACAAAATGCCGAAAGCATCTACAAGTTAAATTGGAATATCGCCGTTCATGCCATGGAAAAATCCTTTTACAATAAAGTGACAGAATTGCAGCATGATGAAGATGTAATTCGTATGTTCAAGGCAGCCTATGTGATGGACACAGATACAGAACAATCGGAACCACACCTCATGTGTGATGTTCCGAGTGTCCAAATGTAAGTATATAATTGTTGTTTTGCCTTTACCATACAGCAAAATGCAAACTAAATAAATAACACTGAATAAATAACACAATATAAATTAATGCAATAAATTAAATGCAGCTTATTAAAATATTGCATTATAATAATAATAATAATAATCCTGATGCTAACGGGCTCTATACACAATCAGTGTGTTAACCCTTAAAAATGGGGCATTAAATATGCTTGCTCTGCACCCATATGGGTCTGAGGACTACGGGTTAGCAGGCTTGCTTGCGAGGATAGGGAAAAAATATGTGAAGTTAGGGCCCCCGGGTTAACACACTGATTGTGTATAGAACCCGTTAGCATCAGGATTATTATT
>JAQIWR010002004.1:0-12168 GCA_034695945.1 Glomeris hexasticha
CCGGTCAGTTTATCGGCCGGGACACCGTAAAACGCCCATCGCGCCGAAACTAAGCGTTCAATCGATTTATTACCGTGAACCTAAAAGTTTCAGGACATCGAGATACATGTTTAAAGCATCTTTTCCGAACGTTCAGACACTTCCGGTCACTTCCACACCAGCATTTGTCTTAAGTCTTAGCAGTTACGGTAAATGCTGGTGTGGAAGCGACTGGAAGTGTCTGAACGTTCGGAAAAGTTGCTATAAACATGTATCTTGATATCCTGAACCTTTTAGGTTCACGGTAATAAATCGATTAACCGCTTAGTTTCGGCGCGATGGGCGTCTTACGGTGTCCCGGCCGATAAACTGACCGGGCCGATACCTAGACCGTAACATTTGGACCGTTCACAAACCACGTGTCCTCAAATATCAGTTTGTTAGACCCCTCTCCCTCCCCCTTGTGTCCTTTTGTGTCCTTTTGTGGCACCCCCACCCCTAAAACCACGTGTCCAAAAATATGTTTAACAACTAATTAAAATGTTTTAATAATCTTAATCATGCCATGCATTAGCAGTATACATGTAGCAATTGTTAGACCTTGGTTAGACGACTAATTATTCATTTGAAAATAAAATATCAAAATTAAGTTATGTATTGCACACAATGTTAATGGCTAAAAAATCGGAAAAATGTATTGACTTTTGTCGCACATTAATCGATTTAAAGAACTGTTGTGTTCCTTTAATGGATGGTGCGTGGCTAACAAAAATGGCACAGAATTGGTGTTTAAATTAGCAAAGGTTATAATGGCGTCTAGCTAAAAGACCACGTGTCTTTTATCTGAAACCACACTCCCCCTGTCGTGTCTTTTCATGTCTTTTGGTGAACTCTCCCCTACCCCCTTTCTGGACACGTGGTTTGTGAATGGTCTCATATACGTAAGTCTAACCGCGAAACTTGAATTACACCTGCAGAGATTTATTTAGCATATAAAAATTTGATGAAAATTGAAGACTCGTAAAAAACTTGTTTTGTCATATAATTACTTAATAATAAATTCTGGCATATATTGCACTTGGCATGCAGTGAATTCCTAAACTTTCAAGAAGACTTTGGGAATGCAATCGCGCACATCATTGTCCTCTAGCTGACAATGTCCGGCATTTCTGAGCTTCGATATGTTCAATTGTTATCCTGTATGGACAGACGTGGATATTTCGCTGAGCACTAGCACATTAATCGCTTCGCTGAATTTTGCAATGCGATGCACTTTAACAATAATAAAAGCTGAGTTCACGCTTTTAGTTGTTGTGTTAATCTATTGATCCGTGTGTTTGTGTCGCTGACTTTTATCCGCTCTTATAAGTTTCCAACAAACGACCCTGTTAATTGAATGAGACAAGATTTAAGATTAATACGAGAGATGAGTAAGTGGAGAGTGATAGTGCGATTTTATCGCTAACTTCGGCCCCATTTTTCCACCCGAGGGATCACTTTAGAAGATATGTGGTAATCGAATTCGAAAATGAGTTCCACAGCTCTATGGACGACGCCTATATGTTAGGACATATAGGATATAGTACATTGGTGACAAAGAAATAACTGATGGGTTATATGGTACTGCAGCTAGCTGATCAAGTTATTTACACCCCACTTTGGCCAAACTCCAAATTGCAAACCCAATATAAAGTATTAATTCGACCGTAAACAAGACTCTATCTGATTTTCTTATCTTGGAACTCCTGGCTCCATGTTCTAGGAGCCTAACCGAATTTTCGATCATTGACCTTTGGTTAGAAATAGAATGCAATGAATTTCTTCAGTTTTTAGAGGAGCACGCAATTTCAGTTGCTGATGACGCCCGCTAGTTGGCGCTGCTGTGCCAGCTCAGTCGAGAGTCTTGAAAGCAAGGGTCCATATCAGTTGCAACAAACGTTGCTAGTAGCTGTAGCACGTGTGGCAAGAAGCTCTGACTTTGAAGACTGGTGCTTCAAATTTCAACCACCTTATTATTATTGTCTGACAACGAACTCTTTCTGTAAGTTTGTATAATTGAAGTAGTTTTTCAGGGTTGACATTTATTCATTTCTTTAGCGCTGCAACTGATGTTATCCATGTGGCCGCTTTCAATTTGCACTCTTCTGTGGAATTGCACAATATTGTAAGTAAAAAAAAGTTCTACTCAAGATAGCATACACGTATATAAATAACTATTAACTAATTTCATAAATTATGCAATATTTGAATTGTATCTTCTGCGACAAAGACCATTTTCTAAACTTCTCGCATGTGTCTGGGTTTTCAATTTATATACGAAAATGATAAGAAAATGCTAGTTATACGGAGCAGTTGAGCAATATGTTTTTTTCAGATATTCATTTCAGAGATGTATGTCAGGGTAATTAAAAATGCAAAAGAACTAGCAAATACAGTATGTTGGGTACTTTGCATAATTGCATTGCTACACTTTCTAAAACTTATTTCGGTTAAATCTATTAAGTCTACGGGTGCTTGTCCTTAAGGTAGACTAGTATACGGGCTCACCGTACAAAAATATACTGAAAAGTATTCGTTTAAACACAACCATACATATGTATGTATGGTGTCTATGCCTAGCAATTCGAATTTCTACAATCTCACCTCGTTCCATGAAATAACCCAACCTTAAATAATAGATATGCGGGATGTTTGGTGCAAATTGCATATGAGCTAGACGCCAAACGTGAGAATTTTTGGATATGCCGTGATTTTTTTCATGGGAGGGAACGTTAATAATTTAAAAATTGCGATTGAGTATAAAGAAAAAATAGACTTAGCAAAAGATTTTTGTTAAATAAAGTATCGCATCACATGATTATAGCCAAATTACATAAATCTGATTATCTGGTTTTGGTCAATCACCTGGCAATCAGATGCAAAACACTTGCAAGGCCAGTTGTAGTTTCCATTGTGATTGCGCGGGTAAACTTTGACCTAAAATGAGTCATTTGAATATTGTATTTGAACTATTCTAAATACGTATTCGATGAAATTCAATTGCGCCTAATATTAGTATTTTGCAACTTTTATTTTATCATATAACATTATCACCAACAAATACGGTATATATTATGTGAACTGTGAATTTATACCACAATTTTCGTCGCCTCTTTGAAATGTCCCAAATGACCCATTCACGGTAACATTGGTGAGCCATTTACAACTGTTTCATTTCCTATTTCCACCCAACGTACAGACAGTTTTTTCAGCATTATTGTAACAATTTAAGCATTCCAAAGTGAAATAAAAGCCATTGCACAAAAATGCCCTTTAAGGTGCTTGGAAAACAAATTGAGGATATGGTGATTGTTTGAAGGTATAATGCACTCTTTATTTCTCTTTACCTCGAAGATATTCATTTCTTGCATGTATTGATAACTCCGCGCGTTTTCAAATATACTTTAATTTAGCGGAATTGTGCTATAAAAAGCACGTAATTTCGTCGCAGCATGCAGTCATTTCTATACCATAGACCCTCACCCATGCCCCACGCATGTAGTGTATTGATTACACAACGGTTTTAATAGACCTGTGCAGTTATGTACTTCTTATATCGTGATAACCTGTATAACTCCCAAATCAGTTGCATAAAAGAGTAGATTCGAAGTGAACTTTGCGAAACGTACGCAAACACATTTCCTGCACAAGTTTCTCAATGCATTGCAGCTAGTCGTCTATATATACAAATAATCTGACACTGAAGATCTTGGTGAGTAGCAGTTTGTGTAAGTGTAGGCCAGAACCTCCTTTTTTCATTTTAATGTAACTTCACAAAAGATTTAGAAGAATATGTTTGAAGTAAAATGGAACTTCCGGTTGAGATAAAAGCCTAGGGTAGACTATATATGTACAAGGAACATAATACCTGTGACGTCACATTATCTTGGTACTGCGTTCAACGATATCGAAGGTGACAGTTTATCAAGTCTCGTTTCCATTACCATGCAGTGTGCATTTATTTTTGTATCATGCCGTCTGCCTTCGAAGTTGGGTTTGAGGACAATGGAAATATGCCGAGGTATCCTTGGCTTAAAGGTGAACTAACATGTCTTCACACCATCGATTTTTGCTAAAATTCGGACACGTACTTATCTATAACGTTCCACCAATTTCAATTTTTATAGTTTTTGGGATTAGTTTTCCTAAGTTATTATCTACTTAAGTTTACTAGGTAGGAGGTCAGCTAGCGTAGGCGAACCTCCTAACTTTGCAACCTTCCTTCATTACTCTTTGTGTTCAGGCGAATAATTGGAGTTGTGCACAGCATTTACGAAGAATAATTTGCAGGGTATATCCTAACTGTTGGTCCTTGACCGATGATTGGTTCTTACGAGGACCATCATCGTGACTGATCACCTCAAATGGGTACAGGGGTGGGCGAGAATGATGTAACTGTATTGGGCCGTTACAACTTAATTACCCCAATCCCAGGAAGCGCACACCTACTGTCGAGCTTCAAGTGCTAATAACTTTTTACGCTCTTTCCACAGATTTTGTTGCGACAATTAATTTCTTTCTTGTATTTCATCGTGTTGATTAAGTTTCAGGGTACCTAAGTTTGAATTTTGCTATGTATCCAGTTCATTTATATACGCCTGGCATGACAATGTGGTGACAACTTCATAGTAGGCCCTAGTACGCGTTCCACTTCATTCATTGTTGCAGCATCCTCAACACATAATTTCACGTGATCAATCCAACCATATAACCATATGTTCTGCGAGTAGTGATGAATGAAAAGAATAGCAAAACTAATGCATTCATTTAGAGTAGATAAGCCTCAGGGCATTGGGGGATATTCACACATTCGTAATTATACACAGTCTTTCCTAAAACGTGCTTGAAAGAAATATACAATGACAGGTATGATTTTTATCAGGAAGTGAGGCATACCCCTTGACAGCTGAATTTACGAGGTATGGTTGTGATTGCAATCGCATGCCATAAGCAATTACTCTGCCAATCTTTATTTCTCGCACTGCTCCAATAAAATAATCAAACGTTTGGACAAGGTGAGAAAGCGATGTTCCAAGTCCGTATATCTTTGTCTTGCATTGTCATGTGTTGTGCTCTATAAATTGTTATAGACGTTCACGACAGAATTCTGTTATACAAGTGTCACACACACAACAAAGCGATTTGCATATTTGGGTATGTTTATACTGTATTACCTAATTTGCTAAAAATGTAATGTTGTTCCTAGAATCTATTTGCAGCGAATCTTGCCTTGTGCAATACTCCGATAAACTGGTGGATTGATTTGCGGCAAGTCAAGGCAAATACATTGATCCTGCAACTTTCTAAGAAAAACGTGATTGGATTTTAAAATCGATGATATTTTTGCATGATTACCAGAGCACAGCTTTGAGACCATGTGGGAATTTTTCTTGCTAGCCATAACTTTTAAATATAAAGTAATATTTTAAAACCTTGAAATACGGATCTTGTCTATGATAATGCGATTACATCGGCGGCATTTTGCAGTCAAACTTTAATTTAGATAGCTAGTTAATAAAAAAACATGTTCCTTTTGTAAACGTTGCTAAGTTTTGAAGAATAAACGCATATTAGGCCAACGCCGTTTTCAGAGCTGCTCATTAATTTCTGTCAAGTGCTATCTAACTCATCTGCAGTGTAGTGGAAATTAAAACAGCTGCATTTCCGTGTAGGCTTGTATTGTACATATACATACTGAAGATAACGAATTAACAAGCATAAAATTTTCATAAAAAGTAGGTATACCATATCATAAAAATATGTACAAATAAGGTTTTGAGTTAATAATCTAGCTATTTAATAATTGTTTGGGACTTTTGTGAGGTTGATAATACTGCGTATATTCTGTTGTATAGGGCGAATTCTGCAAATAAATCCATCTTTCCATTGCATTTAGTTAATGTAATTCGTAAATTTGTGTTGGATATAGAATGCGATGAAGAAGTCGCTTGATGGCAATTTCAAATTTTTAAGTCCATATTTTAATATAATGAGATGTAACAGTCTTTTTCACTGAAGCAAATCAATAGGAGTGGCTTCCTTTGATATCGGTCTCTTTTGAATGTCGTTAGCCAATAGGGATATTGTTTTCTTGGGAGCTTTAATTCTTGCTCCATATTGGATATAAGGACTTGCTTTGAAATGAAATCACGCCTACTGTGCTGCATTCGTGAAAAGGATCTTTTTTATATTCAAACGTCATACAATAAAGGTTCAATGCAAATTACATTACTTCTAAATTTAGAGTACATAATTTCTTATATGTATATGACGTGTTTCGTGTGCGAGCTTCCTGAACATTTCTATTCAGGGCGACGGTAATTGAATCGTATATATTGCTAACTTACAAATTATATATGGGTATTTTTCCTATTTTTCGTACACTGCATTATTACTGGCTACAACGACATCTTAATTGCCTAATTGCTTAATTTTACAGATCACCTAACATGAATTAAATACATGGTTTCTTTTTGCACAGGGTGCATGGATCGAGATTTGTCATATATATAACTGCTGCATAAATGGGGCATAATGGGGAAAATGACATACTAAATTTTCAATCAAAATCGCATAACAATTTCGAATTATAGTACAAATAATTTGCCTTTTGGCATAAAGTCTGAGACGATTGCACTAGCTAACCCATTATACTTTCGACAGACAGTTCAATAATAGGCATATATAACTTGAAAATTGCCGGATATAGATATAGTAACGTGATTTGTGTGACAATCTCTATGGAATTGGATTGTGCCAGCCGTCGGGCTTTTCATACTCCGGTATATACTTTTCGCCTACTGGAAGCCTTTATTGTAAAGACTATAGCTAGCAGTCATTGTAATGATTTGTTCAACCCTTAAAGATCCCCAATCCTTCTTGAATGAAGTCAACACGCTTTCATGAACAAACTGCTTACATTGGTACGCTGTTATAGCTTCTTCCACTTTCGATTTTTTACTTTCGATATTGGCAGAAAATAAATTGGATTGGAGTAGACTATGAAACAACTGTGGACATATATGGGATTGCTGTACATTGAACAATATGGATGTTGATGCAATTAGTTGACATACGAGTCAAATAAGATATGTTAGAAACCTACCAAAAAATCGGCTGAAATGGTTTCAGAGAGGGATTATTCAAAAATACAATGTTGATTACTCCCATAGTGGAGTAAAATTACTGGAAGTATTTGCTCCAAATTTTAAAGAGGGCAGGTGAGAGTCACACGAATTAAATGAATCTTTCAGATACGTTAATTCAACTGAGTTTCTAAAACCAGGCAGGTGGAGATGCTTAACTGCTCCGAAAAAGTTTCAATTTAACCATTTTGAAGTACAATAAGTAATTAATAAATTCGTAAGTGCAAGGTAAAATGTGAAATACATCAGCATGTATGTTCGAACATACGAATACCGTTTCATTGATTGAGAAAAGTTGCATGTTGGTTTGTTGGGCAACTAGCAAAATCGATTTCCTGACTTGGTGTAATAAATTGCTGCATTTACCCTGAATGATAATAAATTGATATCACGCCGTGAATGATATTGGACGTATAGCGTTTTAATGTTTCGTTAATGAACGCCAAGTTGGCTGAAAGTTAGGAAAACTAAAGCATAATTCACATAGTTTTAACATCATTCTTGAGGCCTAGTGTATTCACAGCCGTTAATGACAGAGAAAGAAAACCTGAAAATGTCATACTTTGGTACGCACATATGGTGAAACAATTTAATTTTTCAATTTTCCTACCACTTTCCTTACGCAGAATGTGCAGTGTGGAATGGCAATGGCACGCAATGCACAAACGATCGACATGCGCCATATGTGGAAAGAGATCAAAACCGATTCTCATGCAGCATCACCAATATTCCTCTGGACTCGCGAGATATTTTTGGGAAATGTGACTCGGGATTGGTGGTGTTACAGATATTTGCAGAATGTATTACCATGAAAATAGCTAATATTGTCGACGTACGCATGTGATAATGCCGTCGAGCAGAACATTCACAATTCTTGTACAGTGTGAAGAATCAACATTGTTTATATCCTAGGTCGAAACCTAGCTAGAAATGGATTTGAAATCCTGAATCATACTTCCCCGAATCCTGTGTATCTCCAGTGAAAAGAGCTTTAGTTCACCCTCAACATTTCTTGAATGTCACTCTGTATTCCACTTAGTCGTTTAGTTGTCTTTCCCTGATTTTGCCTCGAAAGGTTTGTTATTACTGTAATAATAATACGCCCATATGTTTCAACTCAAGGTTAGGATTCACCAAAGATCCATTGCTGAAATTTAATACTTTTCCTCTGCCATAACATATTGATATAGGTAATTTTCGTCCCACAATACATAATATTTCCAGTAATCAATAACGGTTTCACTTGCCATTTATGAGTCCACTTTTTATGGTTTACTGTATGTATTACATTGGACATGTTCGACTGATCAGCAAAATACCTAATCTCGACAAGGATGTCCCATCCTGATCATAAATACAAACGAGGAATAATAACTGCCCCATCACAGCATGGCTCCTGTGCATGGTACTCCGAGCCACTGGTCACTACTGATTCTGATCGCCACATACACAATATTACCATCTGTGTTCTATGTGTTTGAACCCCATCGTTGAAGTGCACAATAATATATGCTGGCAGATATACTTCCAACTTTAATGTTTAATTAAATTTACCTGATGTTTTCCCTTTGCAATATAAAACTAATATGTTACGTAAGGTTCAGTTATTTCAACTTGTTGCTTTCAAAATTCAGGCTGGCAAAAATATTCGGAAAAGTGAAATTGCTATACCGATACACAATCCAAGGAATGTTTTTACAATTCTGATTCCTCAGGCTGCTTGAATATTAAAACCTGTAATTTCTTTAGTAAACCGAATTGGAATTTAAGCGAGTTTCTATATTTCATATTTACTTAGTTGGATTCAACTGAAGAATTTATTTCGTTGATATTGCAAAATAAACGTACCCATTAAAACTTAATGGTGCAGTTTCTCTAAATTTGCATGAAAATAATAGCTGCTAGCTAACGAGCATTGCAAATGAAAAATTCCTTGCATACGTGAAATACCAAACTTATGCATCCACAATTTACTGAAAAAGATGTTATTTCCTTATGCCTATGTAGAAATTCAACTGCAAGTGGTTCCTGCTAAGAAAACAAAAACGGTATAAATCAAAAGTAAAATTAGAAAAATACAGATGGAGTGTAATGATTATAAACAACTAGGTACTATTAAAAAAGCGGTGGTGTATTTTTATGGTGTTTTCGCATCTGCACTAAGAACGAACAGCGTTGGCTAGGACACTCTAGTCTTGGAAGTCTCTTCGCTTCACTAATGGTGCCACTACTTTCCGTATTCTGTTGTTTTCAGAGGGGCGATGACCTATCGTTAGTTTTTTCTTTTGATATATGCCATTCACTTTCACTCGTGTCTGTCCGGTGCTCACAATTATGGATTTGGGTATGGGGTGGAGTCACGCACACTCGCCCGACCTAAATTTCAAGAGTCGTCCCTGGGGTCGCTTTGTAGTTGGGTTTCCCTGTACGGCTCGCAGTCACTGAGCAGAAGCAACAGCTTTTTTGTGTTTTTTGTACGCTTTTTCCATTTCTGTGTGCAGTGAACATGGGCGAAAGACTTGTCAGGTCACAGTATTTCGTGTAAATATTAATGCTAACTATATATAGTTAGTGCAGGTACGAATTAATAATTTACTGGTGTACCACTGAGAAACATGGAATACTGTGACTTGAACCACGACAATTGTAATTATGATACATTGAATGCTAGATTTTTTAGGGAAGTGGTGAAATGGATCAATATTTTTTACAGCCAACGTAGCTCTCAAAGAACAAACATTTGTAGATTGAATCCAAGTAGCGTCTCAGAACCTCCAGTTAGACGATGACTGGTTGTCCTGCATAGACACTAATGATCATGAGTATGATCATAAGTATGGAGAATGCAAAAAACTTAGTGCTAGCTTTCTTAGAAATAAATTTGCAGTTCCTTTTAGAATAAGATATGCAAACTACAAGGTTTTGTTCTTCACAAATATGATCATGAAAACTTGAAGTGTTACAAAAATGCAAATTTACAAAATGTATTGATTTAATAAAGAACGTACATGATCCCTCGTTTTCCTGGAGTAACTACAGGTAGAATAACTTGTATAAAAGTTATTATAATAGCTCTTTGGCAAAAGTGAACATTGAGTTTGGGCCATTAATCGATGAAATACGCTATTGTTGTTCAAGTTCAACTTAATTGTATATGCCTAAGCCGCTTCAAGTTCACCTGGACTACGTGAAAACCTCCCTCCCAAATAAAATGCTGTTGTATATTATCTGATCATATGATCGTGTACGATTCCATTCCCTTACAAAAAATATTGTTTGCGACATGTATGCAACAGTGCTTGCAAGTGAAACATTGACACACTTGCATGGAAGCTGAATTAAATGCCTACCAAGCTGGTTTTAGCTGTTGCGCTGCATACTTGCAACATGGTAGGCTATGTCTTAAATGCCACGTATGCAGCATGCATGCCATACGACTGCGATGTGCATGTTTGTAACACATCCTTGCAAATGTCTGCAGCAGGCATGCTGTATAGATGCACAAACATGTAAGTGGACCACCTCCGGAAGTGAACCACTTTTTGTGCGATGATACAGTATGTGGTCCACTTGGACAGGTTTTACTGTAGTTTGATAAAAAATAAATATAATTACATTTACATTGTGGTAGACAAGTTATGTTAAAGTGGCTAGCACATACACATTATTATATATGTACCTATAAAGTAAAACAGCGAGACATAAAAGAGTAATAAAACTGACCTCTTTGCTGACCAAATAAATGGAGCGGGAATTTGAGAGAAAATGGCGACGAGTTTTGGTGCAGTGCAAATAGGTCGTAAAACATGAAGAGCACTTTGTCGGCGAAACCGCAACATCTACACGATAGATGCATGTTGACTGACCGAACGGACTCTATGACGTCATGGCTCACTGAATCTTCTCTTCTTTCCACCTCAAATACAGTCTATGAGCGAAGAAGACTTTGCACAAATAAACCAAACAAGGGCATTCCTGTGCTCCCACTTATTTTTATGGACTGAGTGCATGCAATCAAATCACCACACATTGCATCGCAAAAACTCAAATAAAACTTCTTCAATGACGTATATCTTCCAGTTAACCTACCAATGAGTTCTTGAATAAATTAACTATCCGAGCAGGGTCCAAAGTACAAGTTATACTTGCAGCTCAAAGCGTTTTGTTTGAAAACTTTGGACCTTGGATAAAATATTCAAAGACTGACAAATGTTTCAACAACTTTTTGCAATTTAAATAAGGAATGTTATTGAGATGATTAAATAGTTGAGCCATCTGTCCATGTTGTTTCACCTCATACATCACTTCCATTGCAAACAGGAAACCCTATATAAATGACGTCACAATGGACCAAGCTCCCTTCATCCTCCCAGGTCAATATTGTTACATTTGAAAAGTGAAAACGGTAATTTAATGTGCATTTTTTACAGTCAATTTATGAGGTCAACATATTGACTGTAAAAACCACACAATTGTTGGGATTATTCATGCAAATTATTTCTAACTAGTACTTCTAATAAAATCTGTAGGAAATGACATCTGTCAGTGGGAATGAAGTGCAGTATGTAACGATACTTGTATCGATATTTGTAAAATACCGGTACTGTAGAAATACCGACGTGAAATAAATTGTTTGCATCTAGATATTATATTATAATACACAGGCATACTGAAAATATATTCAAAAAAGTTTCCAGTGAATAAGAACCTAAAAAAATAAATAGAAAGACAATGTACATAAAACGAGATCAAAAGCAGATACAGTAAAATATATAAGTATGTCGTACAAACAATACATATTAAGGTTTACCATACGCCCCCTGGTGGCCAATTGCCACTAGCAGAAGCGCCCTGGCGGTATGTGCACATTTTTAATTTTTTTTTTTCAGGAAAACTAAAAAAGGAATACTGGAAATCATTGCATCATATGAGTTGCAGAATACAGTCTTACATTTTAATAATAAATTTGAGCATTGTAGTTAAATTGTACTATTTTTGCGGAGCT
>JAQIWR010002005.1:0-12165 GCA_034695945.1 Glomeris hexasticha
ATTTGTTGTAAAGAATTCGTTTTACAGTTCCAATTTAACATGGTGGCCAACCAAATCCTTAGAAAAATTCGTTACAGATGTATTTTCGTTAAAAGGAGGTTCGTTAAAAGGAGGTTTGACTGTATTGATTTCCATGACTGGATAAAATGGTTGCAGAACTATTCCACTTTCTAATGTCCAATTAAGATTCATTACTGTGGTTACGTATTCAATGCAGTGTGACGTGCTCCCTAAAACAGGGCCTAAAGTGTAAAAGTACAAATGTTGCATGGGGATTACTCCTAACCATGCAGCTGAGAAAATGCAGTGTGGCATGCTCCCTACAGGGCATGGGTTTTACACAAAAACAGCAGAACAGATGACTTTCTTTGACAGTAAATATTTTGCTAACCAAACAAACAATACTTTAACTCATGTGGTTCATTGTTTTGTAAGCAATTGTTGCTTCGCTGTAGTGGCACATTGTGTTGATATAGATGGGTGTAAAATCGAAAATAGGTTTGCAAGGGGCAGGCTGGCAGTGACCAATAACAAGAGAAGTCCAGCTGTTACATATACAGGCACTGGGATCGATATATTTTTTATTAGTCTCTTTCCCTATACTCTGAAGTGTTGCCTGAGGGTGCCCTTGGGCCACTGTGGGTGAAGTATACACCCCTAAAAGCTACATTCCCCTGGCTTAAAGCCGACAGGTCTGTGCACATCCTCTGTGTACAGTGGATGGCAATAAAAGGAAGAGGATGAGTCGGTCCTAATCATCAATCCCCCAACCTCGTACACCCCCTAAACCTCTACCCTTACACCCTCGGCCGCAAATAACGAGGTCCGAACTTGAAAAGGGCCAATTTAGCGTGGCACAACTGAGGCACAAGGCGGCTTTTGAGTCTTTTCATGGGATGAGGAGGAGGGGTGAAGCTTTTTCCCTCCCCACCCTCAATGGACCATTGAACACCACACACTCCCCCAACTTAATCCCTACACTGTCAAAGTCTGTGTCTGTTGTGTGAAAAGACTGAATGTGTGGAGGGCACATTCCCAGTTTCCCTTTTCAGACGACCCCATCCCCGTGCATTTTTACTGGTGCAGTTGGTTCGCCATATTTGCGCCTTAGGCCTGATAACACCAGCCCCTGGTCTTTTTCCCAAGCACCCTTCCTTTCGAGCACTCCATAATTTAACATAGCGGACAATATACCCACAAATATCCCCCTGGTTAAATAAAACATTAGTTAGTAATTAATAATACAGGGTGAATGTAATGTCAGTAGACACCATGTAATAAAAATGTTATAAGTCAGATTCTAATAAACAAGCTCCATGAAACCAATATTTGTATAATAAATCGTATTTCAATTAATTTTACATACCAATAAAAAGGGTTTAAAAAGATTTGATTATAGTGTGTGATATGTGAAATGTAGCAAATTGAAATGGGCGTTTTGAGAGGGGAAACAAATGAAAATCCTAAGAGTTAGTGCTACATTTTCTGGCACATTTCTCGAAACACATGAAGGCAATGATTGAAAAGGAAATGCCTGGTTGTTTTTTACTCTCTCTCCCCGTTTGAACGTTTAGTATTGATTTTATAATCGCATTTTAGTTCTGTATACATATATATATCCTTGACGACAGATGGCTGAAAGGTCGGAGAAAAGTGGCTTTGCAGTCTGGGAAACCCTATAGTGTTACATGTAATACTGTTTGCATAAAACTCCACAATTCTATATAAAGGGCCCTTACTGGCTTGCAGCAAGTTATAACACTTTCACTCGTCATCATGCACAACCATAAACGGTATTCAATTTGACTGAATTTATTTATTTATTTATTTATTACCTTTATTTTCTACTGCAAACATTACCTGATTGTTAATTTCCTGTAGGTAATATACTACAGATACTGGGACGACATACAACGAGTTACTGTAGCAACATATCCCTATATTTACAATATCCTGGTGTAAAATGTATTATTTTAATCATTGTTTATATTAAAATTATAATATATTACAACTTACGCTCAATTGTATTTATTATGGAAATATTTAACTGAAGATAAACTTCTTATATACCGAAGTTTTAATACTTTCCTTTAAAGGAGAACTGACACGGTTTTGTAAGGTCTAATGCTATTAAGGCTGTTGAAAGTAAACATGAAATTAAAACGATAAGTTCCTTAGGAAAATATTGTTTAAAAAAGTATTGGCGGAGTTATTTAGATAAAATGTGCGGAGTGTATGAGGAGTGTAATGTCACAATTGGGGCCCGCTCAACGTTAACTGCACCCTTTTATGTCACTCGTTGTGACGTCACGTTGATCGTTAGCCAATAGCTATCGGGTTGTAGTTTTCCTTTCCTTAATAGGAACTTGTCGTTTTAATTTCATGTTTACTTTCAACAGTCTTAATAGCATTGGACCTTACACAATCGTGTCAGTTCTCCTTTAACGAAAATGAAATTTCTTTAGCAGTGTTGCATCGGGTCTGCAGGTTATATTTGTTGCGATTCTGCAATATGCAAACTGCAACTATAATTTTAATTACATTAACTGCATGCAGAGTATTTGTGCCCATAATTGTTTCATGTGCAGATCTGAAATATGCAGTATAGGCCTAACTTTCTAATATGTAATTGACCTATAACCTATAACTTCCCATCAATTATATTAATATATACTATTTAATGATACATTTTACTAAATGAAGTTGTGACTGGAACATATACAATAAATTAATCAGGGTTTTTAAGGTCAATTTTGAGAGCTGGAAACACTTTATTTTAACAAGCTGTACTGTTAAAATTTGGAAATGGTTTATTAACATTAAGTGCTATGAGTGAAGAAGAAATGTTGAGTGTATTTAGACAAATAGAGATGTTGGGGAATAATGAAATGTAATTGACGGTGGTTGACGTGGTTGATATGCACTCACTCACACAGCTTACTTGCATCCATGTAATTTAATTGGGCAAAGTAGAAGGACATACACGTGATATTGGAGATGTTGGACAAGCAGCTATGGTGTACCAATCGTGCCAGAAAAGTCTATCGGAGCGTGCTTAGCGTTTGAACATGTCACACTATATACGTATATATAGGCCTATGTATCCCACCCCTGCCAATTAATTAATTGAGGTTGCATCCACCATCTTTTCCACACCAAAGACGTGCTCTGAAAGATGCACTCAACTTGGATGGCGAGCAAACGGTTACACTAAATGACCACTATGTCGAGCATCACGTGAGCACTGCAAATAAACAATATGTCCTAATTTCTAAAATCCACTAATCATTTAAAAGTCAACACTTTACCAAGTTTGTTTCCAATATTGATTTATACCTTGTTTAAAAATGCAAACTAAAAGGCTGTTGGAAATTGATAAAGTGAAATTAAATGGCCCTCTCTATAACAACCATGCAGCAATATTTTAAAAATCAGAGATAGACAATACGTTTATATGTTAAACCAGGCAATGTGAATAAAATTTCCCCTCAGTTTTCCAGGTTTTCTAGAACATTTTCTGCGCCGGTTAATTTTATTGCAACAATTTTCCCAAATAATTTTAGTTAAAGGTGAACAGAACAAGTTTTGTAAGGCACCCTGGAACTTAAACTACCTGAAGAAAAGTCATGAAGAAAAGCAAGTGGTGCAACAAAATCTCTGTGGAAATTAGTAAAAAAAGTTATTAGATGTCAAAGTTTGATCGTAGGTTTATCGGGACCACACTACTGGATGGCCCCCCTGGCTTTCGGATAGGGGATCATCCATTAGTTCTCTCCCTACGGTCAAACTTCGACGTCTTAATAACTTTTTTTACTAATTTTCACAGAGATTTTGTTGCACCTCTTGCTTTCTTCATGACTTTTCTTCAGGTAGTTTAAAGGTGAACTGACAGGGCGGGAAAAGTGGACTGTGACCAACTTTGCTATTCGGTAGAAGTGATGGACTCACCTTTTGGACAGCCACGATTCGCCAAAAGTGGAGGTTAAAACTGTTAATTGATCACGCCCTGTCAGTTCACCTTTAAGTTTCAGAGTACCTTACAAAACTTGTTCTGTTCACCTTTAAAGAATACTTTAATGAATTCTGTTTTATGAATGAAAAGTGCATTATTTTACCAACTGCATGCAGTAGCCCTATATATTATTTACGAATAATGTAAAACCAAAGGAGAATATTTTGTTTCCCAGTTCCTTCCATACATGCGAGGTGTCCAGTTTTGCCAGAGTCAAATAACATCTGGAATTAATAAGTATGAAATGACCCTTTCGACGTGGGAATGTTTTTAAATGGCGGATGTTGTTCAGATTTATGTCGGTTATTTAGTTCAAAGTGTATCGTATTCAGCGATGGTTCAAAGTCTGGGTGAAATGAGGGATGTATAGTAAGTAAGTTCTTGGGATTGGTTGTGGTTACATATTGGATAATGTGTTTTTGGATGGGAAAAGCTGGGGGAATTGGCGGAAAAGACGAGGTTCTCCTCGGGCGACAATTAACTCTCTTTTTCCCACTTTCCCACCACTGCCAACCCTAACCATTGTACTATATAACTTGTATAAAAGAGTCCCTCCAGGGACATTGCAAGCGACACTCATCACAGTCCACATCATCACCCACCATTCCAACCATATTCTCAACCTTTCCACACAAAAAATACATTTCTAAACGTTCAGGCCCTATTGCATTACCATTTCCCCTAAGATTTCCAGGTTTTCCTTAATGCTTAGGCATATTCCCAGGTTTTAAAATTGTCCCCTTAATTTGTAGCTAAAATATAAATTACCTCAGTTATCCAGGTCTCCCTGAGTGGTAAAGGAACATTGAAAAAATAGCAAAAATTACAGCAATGATTAAAATTCAGTGTTGAACTGTTGATATACTTAAAAGTCTAAATTGTACTGTGAAGCATGGTTTTGTACAATTAAGTCTTAATTATTACATGTTAATGTGTAGTATAGTTTAGATGATTCTGTGCATTTTACTTGTTTTGTAAAATACTAAGTAGGCCTATAAATTAATTGTATAATCGAGTAATTGGGGAGTCACCTATTTCTAAAACGAATTCTTATATTTTATATACTAACTAAATTTATTTCAAAACTCAATATTAACAAAAAACATTTTTCCAGTTAACATAATTTCCCTTAAATAAAACCAAAACAGTTTGAAGTTAAATACTTATATTTATTGAAAAAATAAAACTGTGGTGAATCCTTTTACAACATTTTTTAAAGTTAGTTTCCCCCTTTTGGTATAATGTTAATTGTTTGTAGACTTATTTCAACGAAATTGAATGATGCTGTATATTAACCAATGAATTTTTGGAAAAAGTTGTATAATTCACTAAGTCACAACTTATGTCAGCTATAGAAACAAGTTTTCCAGCATAGGCCTATTTTTGTCACTTTTCAGTTAAAAATCCCGTTTGCTGCTGCTTTTATAATTGCTGCAACTTAGTAAATGTGATATTAAAATGTTGTTTTCCTTACAAAAATACATAAGTTTCGGGTATTTTCATTTTATAATCGTAGTTTTGTACCAATATTTGAAACTTTTCAAAGTATGGACGTGTTGAAACACGAATTACATTTCGGTATAAAGGCTTCAAATTTACTAAAAATTCCTTTCTCTTTCTGCATTTTTCTGCATTGTAAACTTTTCGACACGTTTGTAATTTTACTTTTTTAGCACAGCTGCGCAACATTTTTTTCAACCTTTCAAAACTGGAACTTAAAAGGAAAAAATATTTTAACTGTTTTGAAATTATTCCTAACTTATATTTCTCACACTTTTCATTCTAACGAAACCGAAATTAAACTCGCTTTTGTTTTTTGAAGTGTTTTTAAAAGGATTTGGGGAAGAATTTTGGAAATTTGTCGTTGATTTTCGCGGATTAACAACGCCTTACCTCGATCCGAACGTGTTGCACACTCGTAATCCGGTGGACGACTTCATTTTATTGATTTTTCAGCGCGTAAATTCCGTTTTAATCGACGCGATCGAGTTTAAAGTTACGTGTTGCGACCGCAACGCGGCGCTGCCGACACAAAAATAACATCCGTTCGGTGCGAAGCCACAGTTCGCACTGACTCATTGAACGATGCTGCGTTCTTCTCTGGTTCAGCGACTGGAAGAGTCGATTGGCAGCCAAGGGGTGGAACTACTTGGAACATCTTATTATTCGAGGGGAGGGGCGGGAGTTGCAACGGTTTCCTTTCGCTCGTTACTCGCGCTTGTACATCGGTCTTTTCTAACGCCGTCCGCTAGAGGGCGCACCGTATCGACCAATCTTCGCTACATTTTTTTATACTAAATGTTGGTTGCCGTTCTCCCGACTTGTTTTATCCAATTTTATCTAACCAAGTAGATGTTTCAAAATCGCATGAAATATTATGAAAAGTTTTCACGTAAAATTGAAAAATGTTTGAGCATAAAATATGAACTATGAATTCTGCTTTCTTATGTATTGCAGAAATTTAGGTGTACCTATAATTAAGTTTGCAATGAAGTTGTCAAGTGATGTATTTGTATTTTTAAATTTAAAACTGTTGATGAGCATCCATTTTTGTTACGTAATACTACATAATTTTATTCTTTTTTAATACTTTGCAAATTTAAAGGAGAACTGACAAAGTCTGGGAGCATACCCTGAAAAGGTTCCCAGTTTACTGATACAAGGCCAAAAAAACGATTGGCGGGAATGAAAACATGATTAAAATTTGTAAAAAGAAGTTACGACTAGTTAAAGGTGAACTGACAGCGAATACTAACACGATCATTTTTTGGTGAAAATCGATCAATATAATAAATAATAACATCACAAAATCTGAAGTGTCTAGATAACGGACATTTCGAGATTTTTGAGAAAAATGTTACGTTGATTTGCTCTGATTGGCCGGGAACGGAGACTGTAAGCCACGCCTGGCTCGGTTTGCGAACCGCTTGCGAGCTGATGCGGGTATTGGGCACTCGCTGTTCGCCTCGTACTCGCAGCCGCTCGCAAGCCCTCGCAAGCAGCTCGCAAAGCCAGTATCGTTCGGTAAAACGTTCATAACTTTTGATTTCAATTTCTAATCCCATCGATTTCTGGTTGCATCAGCGTTATAAGGGACACAATAACTACTGAAAAAACCTATTATCAGGGTACCTTACAAAACCGTGTCAGTTTACCTTTAAAAGTAATGAAATTTTCAAGCTGAAGTGCCGTTTTACGTACGCAAAACATAAAATGCGTGGGCGGCAATACACATCCTACCTCTTCTGGAAATTTCATTTTAGGCACTTTTTTGTAATTGCACTTAAACCTATGAAACTAAAACTCTATGCACAAAAACAATGTAGCAAGATGTTAAAATGTGTTATGGCATGCCAATTTGATTGAAATAGGGGAATTTAAATTGTTGTCCAATTGAATGCAGGGTGGGTGAAATTGCCACAGCGTCTTTGTTTACATCTGTATACTCAGATTTCTAAGGAAACAATTTCTCTTTTTGTATGTGGCGTGAAGGTCTGATCAATCGCTGCAAGATATCGTTTACAAGCTGGTTCCAGGCTTGTTTCAAAGTGAGTATGACAATGACAAATGTAAATTCGTTTCGAAATTAATGAAAATAAAGAAATTCATCATTGGGGAATTTTAGGAGAGATGAGACGCAGACGAGTCTTCAGTGCTAAGAATTCGCAAGAGAGTATGTATTGGTCTGTGGTCTACAAAACTATACACTGGATTACTATTTTGTTATACGTGCCTTGCAGATGTAAAAAACCTTTTACCAAGTTCCACCTATGATGGCATCAAATTAGACAATGTGCACAGGGTAGTGGTCATGCCGGATGACGTTGTCAGTTTGTCCCTCGAATACAGCGAAAGGTAAAGAAAGCATTATGAAACATTTCTTTACATTGGGCATGCTAAAAGTGTTTTTGTGATGATTTTTTAAACCTGTCAAACTTGTTTTCATTTTCCAAAACTAATTTATCTGCATCGATGCATGCGATGTTTTTTGTGTAGGTAATGGTATGTTTTATGGTGGGTGTCAACCCGTGCAAGTTTGTTTTTAAATTAAGTGAAATAAAATGCACGCTCTGAACTTGCCGCATGCAATTCGCTAATGGCTATAACATTGTATTTATTGGCATTATGTTACCTATAAGGTGCGATTCTTGCTACAGAGACATTTTTATTATCTAAACAGTGGCGGGTTGAAACAAGATAAAGATAGCTCAGATAAAAATGAGAGTGAAGAAAAAACTGAAGATACGGAGAAAGATGAGGCATGATCGATAGTTGCAATGTTTTCATGGAGACAATTGAATATAATTTGGGAAAACGTTTTTTAGACGAATGGTCGACGTTACCTGAAATGTCCTGCGGCTGTTACAATTTCTCATGTCAAAAAGTTAATCCGTTCCAAATACGAACTTTCTCGGGAACACGAGGTAAAGCTGATTTCCAAAATATTACTAAATCTAGTCGAACCTTGGTAAACGAAAACCTCATATTGAAACCAAAGAGTACAGGAAGCCCTCGATTAGCATGAGTTCGGATAGTAAAAAATTCAATTTAGGCCCATAAGTGATAAATTGATGCAACAAATTGAGTACTTGGTAAATTATGTGGATAATGTGGTTGAAATTCATTCGAAATCATTAGTACTTCAAAATTGATGATTATTGCAGATGAATTTGTGAAATTACATTTAATATGCTTGTCGTGCTTCAAGGTTCGATAGTTTTATCACATAAGACTGTTCAATAAAAGTGGTATAAATTGCATTTGAGGTGGAGATCTTATGTGAGGAAGAGCGGCTAATTGATACCTATACCCTGAAAGATGTTTCATACATTTACTTCTGGACACGGGTAAGTGATTAGATTTGGTGTGCATTATAGTCATAAAAAAAAATTGAATGAAATTTGTAGAAAGGACCTATGCGGCTATTCTACCGCATATTTTCACGGCCCTTGAAGAGACAGAAAACTAGCCACGATGAAGTCAAGTCTGAAGATAAGGTTGAAGCTCAAGCTAAAATTGAAAGTGAGCAACTAGCTAGCAAAGTATCCATTGAGAAGCCTATCAACGGCAAAGAGGAACAAGTGACATTGCCAGAAAAGACTAACGGTGTTGCTAAATGTGACCTCGAGGAAAAGTGTGGTGCTGGAAAAGAGGAAAATGGCAACTCTGACAAAAGCTCCAAAAGTGCTGTCAAAGAAAAATCGGAGAACGGGAGAAGAGGAGGAGGAGGACCAGGAGACTGTGCAACAACGCCTGTGGTGGTTAATGGACAAGTGACGACAAAAGATGGTAGGACTAAGTCGGAAAAAATGAATAATCGTTCGTCAGCGTCAGCATCGAGGGAAAAATCTGTGTCGGCATCAACCAGCAAACAAGTGGCCCCAACCAAAACATAGCGCATTCCTTTCATGGTGTAGGGCGTTTGTATTTTTGGAGCTAATTTAAGACTTTGTGATATTTGAGACTCTCTGGTTTAATTATGGGCCAACTCCAGTATATGGCAATAACAATAGATTAAATCCCATATTGAACATGAGTAATACTTGTTGCATAGCCCTATCCCCCCCTTTCCAAGTAAAACAACCGTGTTGGAACATGTTCTTTAGTAAATAACAATATATGGCATTATCTTCTATAGTAAGGCAGATGATACAGGGTTATTGAGGAAGTTAATGCTTTCTGAATTTAAAATTGGGATTAAAACTATTTGAGATATGTGCTGTTGTCACGTTACATGGTTAATTATATAAGGATGAGTTCTCACTTTAATGACAGTGGAGTTGGCCAATGAATGAACCAATGGTCTCATTGTATATAAGATATACTAGAGAAAGGTGAATTATATGGAAAAAATTAGGTTTGCGTTAGGAACTACAGTCAAACCTGGATAAGCCGTCACTCTGCTTAAGGTCGAAGGCCGTGGCATGGCATCGCCACCAAGCGGGTGGGATGTGCAACTCCGTGCAATATATTCCGATTTTACAAAATACGTTTGTAACCAAAGTTTACGGCGTAAATTCACGAATTAAATTGTAGCAAAAACTGGAAGGGTAATCCTTTCTACCACTGAAACCCGACATCTGGACAAGTAATGGCTGTCTCTAGAAATATTAACAAACATGGGCACTGAAATTGTACTGCAGACGCTCCTGTTTATTCAGTTTTATAGCTACAGGCTTGAATTTTTGTTTGAATTTAGAATGCTATGAGATCTTCGACACCTCGGTGAGATATTTTAAATTATATTGCATGTTTTCTTTAAATTAATTAAAATCGCTGAAAATTTAAAGTTTTACCCTAATATAAAAAAATCAAAATTTTCTTTTCAAAATGTATAACCGAGGTTTCCAAGATCTCATGGCATTCTAAATCCACACAAAAATTCAAGCCTGTAGCTATAAAACTTAATACACAGGAACGTCTGAAGTAAAATTTCGGTGTCCATGTTTGTGAATATTTCTAGAGACAGCCATTACTTGTCCAGATGTCGGGTTTGCAGTGGCATAAAGGCCTACTCTTCCAGTTTTTGCTACAATTTAATTCGTGAATTTACGCCGCAAACTTTGGTTACAAACGTATTTTGTAAAATCGGAATATATTGCACAGAGTTGCACATCTCGCCCGCTTGGTGGCGATGCCATGGCACAGCCTTCGACCTTAACAGCCGTGGGGTGTAGCCTATAAAATTATTTTTTGCTGTACACGCTAATTTTTTAACGGTCCATAATTCAGCTTTGCAGACAACTGAACTAGTGGTTTCATTTTACTACATCGATCATAGTTAAGTTTCAATTGCATGGCGGAAGTATTCATCACTTACAAGTTTATAATTAATGTCTTCAACTGGCATATATTATAATATGTCAACAAGCTAGGTTCTTGATGCTTTTGTTCTATATTTGTAAATTGAACATTCACCAAGCTCAAAGTGTCTTTAATTGTAAGGTCATATGTGGTTGTGATCATAGCAATATCTAGTACTACTTCCCAAGTTATAGCCAAATGCAGATTACAAAAATGATTTATTTATTTTTCGTTAATTAGAGGACATTTTAACCTCGACACAAGTGCTGTGCAGCTGCGGCATGGCCACAGAAGTAGCCATGATTTACCTGGTGGATAAAGGATGTGGGGAACATATTGTCGACTTCTCTAGCAATTACAGAGGATCCTGGATGGCAGTTTGCCTACTGGCATCGTTAGCCTGCGCTTCAGGTGACGTATGGGCCTCAGAAATCGGTGGTGTCCTCTTCTGTACCGGACGCCCATTCCTCATAACTACTTGGAAGAGGGTTCCAAATGGTATCAATAATCTGCTCATAATATATACCGTTGTGTAGAAACTGATGCTTTATAGATAAATTATCCTTTAAGGCACCCATGGAGCCATATCGATGATTGGAATTGTTCTAAGTGCAATGGGTGGATTTGTTATTGGATTGGCCTATTACAGCTGTCTGCTGTTTTCACTTGGAAAATCCATTCTCTATGAAAGTCCCCCGCAATGGCCAATAGTCATCATCGCAACAATGGCCGGTGTTGCAGGCTCTCTTATCAATTCTCTACTTGGAGCTACATTACGTTACTCAGGTATATATCATGCATTTTATGTCCCAGAGGATTGACAAACATATGTGATGGATTTTAAACGTGTACAGGTTTTGACGAGGAAAGGAAGTTGATCGTTGATCGACCCGGAGTGTCGGTGCGGCATATCAGTGGTTTGGCCGTTTTGGATGGGATGAGTATCAACCTGCTGGCAAGTGTTGTGACTGGGCTGTGGGCCCCAAGATTCGCCATGCTCTTGTGGGAATTCGTATGATATTGAAATTCCAGAGTGATTTTTGTAAACTTTTTTGCTCATGCCATTTCTCAGTGGATGCGATCTGTCATATTGTGTCTGTTTATAATTATTATATATTTGAGATTATGTAAGTATATCGCGGTGGTGTAACATTTTGTCATTAAAGTAATTTCCGATTTCTGGTACATTTTCTAAGGGGCCATCCATAAATCACGTCACGCTAAATTTCCCGTTTTTTGACCCCATCCCCTCCCCATGTCACACAAGGCTGACCCCCGTCCCAAAAATGAGTCACAGGCTACCCCCCCCCCCTTTTCCCGATTTTGCAGCCTGAAAAGTTCATGTCTAT
>JAQIWR010002006.1:0-12164 GCA_034695945.1 Glomeris hexasticha
ATAATAATAATAATAATAATAATAATAATAATAATAATAATAATAATAATAATAATAATACTAATAATAATAATAAGGTTATTTCAGAAATAATTAAATAGGAGGTGGGGGTTTTTTTAATTACGGTATATAAATTATACTTCTATATCTATTTGTCTTAAAAAGAAGTTGATTCTTGATACCCATGTCCTAATTTTAGAATTTGAGATTATATATTGGATGTTTTTTTATCGAATGAGGCGATCCAAAATATATAGCCAATGACAGAATCAATAGGGCTACACGCCTATATCACAATCAGGTTCACTTTGGTGTTGATAACAGCGTCTCCCATAGGTGCCATGACTGATATGATTCATTTTAGCTTTGCAAGCTGTTACTATGCAGCTAATGTATACAGTTTTCTAGATCTGTTTCGAAACATTTAGTTTGAAATTTCGAGAGAAAAAAAGTAATGTGCTTGCGCCAATATGTACAGTGTATATTGACGTTGTCTGCAATATTACCACTGGGGATTTCCATTCTTGCTCCTACAAGGATTTTTCCACCGAAAGGACAGTTTTATTTATACAGAATTAAAGTTTTAAAAATTGTCAATCATGATATGTCATTAAAACTCCCAGGTCATTTTACTAATTAATTGTGCAATTGGAAAGAAGTGTGTGGTATAACAAATTAGTTAGTTCTTTACCATGGGTATAGTGATGTCATTGTGTCGTAATATATTTCAAAATGTGATGTGTCTATTGTTTTAATCTTTGGTGGAACTTCGCAGAAATAGAAAATAATATCGCATTGAAAGGTTTCCACATATACAATATATGTGTGTTAAAATAAAACCCCTAGCTAATTTTAGGAACTGAGATGATGAGGAGACAATGAGGTGATATTTTATATATTTAGAAATGCACTTGTAAACTTATATTCCACAACAGGATTTCTTATAGCTGCTGATAACTACATCCTTGTTCGTATTATGCGAGATAAGTTTCGTATATTATTTTTAACTTTGCTGTTACCACCTGGTTTGCTAGTGCTTTCTATCTCATCCAAGATTTAATTTAGCAATTTCGCAATTCATCTTTAAATTTGACATTAAATAATTCAAGGGTTGGTTTGTTTTTAGACTGGGAGCTAAAATATGAAATCAATTTACATAAATCAATTGCCCTAAACTTTTCTGTAAGTTGATATAATACATTTTAACTGTAATTTTTGAAAATACTATTTATTTGTACATGTGCAAGTATATTTTGAGGAATGAAAATGTATTGGATTTTTGTGAACAAGGATATATATATATGAACAAGTTGTGTAGCTGGTCTTAATTTGATAAGATATGAGAGATCCGTATTGAATAACTGTTCTTATCATCTAATCGCATGTTGTATGCTCTATATAAAATGCGGAAATCTGCTCAGTTTTTGACATTGCTGTGTCTTGTAACTGGAGGCAGGAGGTATGTAATGTATATGCGTATAGACTTATATCCATGGTATACATAATGTTTGTATTTGGCATAGGAGGGAAAATAATTCAATATCGCTTTTCAGCTTTCTAGGTGGCCAAAATGCAGTCTTCACTTCAAAGACTATTAATTAGAAATTGTTTAGTCCGACATCTCTCAACTCAAGCACAAGTCAAGAAAATTCAAGATCTAGCACCACCAGTTGAACTTGAAGTTAAAACACCATGGGGCCACTTAGCAGGTAAATATTAAGCTTATATACTACTACATATGCTAAAATTTGTACTAAACTTTGAGTTAAAAGCGACAGTTTTGGATAAACAGAACATACCATATACATATCATATTGTTATGATTTATATCACATACTAATTAATGTAACATATGTGCGTATAGTAATGTATACTATAGATTAACATCCAATACTAAAAATTACAGCTTTTTACACATGATGTGTATCAAAATTAATACTGTGATCTAATAGGAAGTCATATGTGCCCATTCCAATTGTGCTAAGATCGCCTAACCTTGACCCTTATGTCAAGGTCATGCGTGTTCCAACTTTTAAACCGTAGAAGATAGGGCATAATTTCGAATTAGGCGCTTGAGACCTATTGAGACCTATATCATTGCCTATATGCAGGACTGCATGCAGGAATGTGATTTTACAAATACTAACTCATTTTCATCAAAATGTTGATTTTTTTTTTTTGGGGGGGGGTCTTCTTCAATTCTTAGAATCACCTGCATATATACACAGTACAGTTTTTGAATATAAATAGGGTCACAGAAGAATCAGTTCCTGTTATAATTAATCTAATGACTTGTTCGTTTTATATATGCAGTTAAAGATTGGGGCCCTAAAGATGGAATCCCCATTGTTGGAATCCATGGATGGCAAACGAATGCTGCATCATTTGACCGCTTGGTGCCCCTGCTTCCAGCAAATGTCAGAGTAGTGGCCCCTGACTATTCCGGTCATGGAAAATCATCGCATAGACCTCTGGGCACCTTCTACGGCCTTCATGAATTCGTCTCAGACATCGACCGAGTTGTTGAACACCTGAAATTGGACAAATTCCACATTCTGGCACACAGCTTTGGATTCATTATCTTGTCCTTGTACAATGTTTTCTACCCTGAGAAGATTAAGAGCATAATCAGTCTGGATTTTGGCCACCCAGAATACTTCCCTTTTTCACTTTACCCACAGATGGTACACGCCTACTTAAAAGACGAAAAAATAGCTGAAAGAAGGTATGATGCACCTTAATTTCTACATGTTACATTTACATATAAATTGATTTTTTTAAAATATACTTTTCTTTCCAATTAAGGCATGAGTCTCCTCCATCTTATAAACTTGATGAAGCTGTTAAGATATTTTTGGAATCTACACAAGGAGCTCTGACAGAAGAATCAGTAAAAGTACTTCTTAGCAGGGGATTGCAGCATGTGGAAGGAACAGACCGGGTGATTTTCTCCAGAGATCCAAGAATAAAGAATTGCAGAGTACTTGGAAATCCTTACTTTCACGAATATGATGCAGGAATAAGGAAATACAAGAAAGACATGCTGATGATGTTATCGGACGACAAATTGTTTCCACATGGTAAAGATCCTAAGCACGTGTACAGAAACTTGTATGCCCAAAATTGTCGCCTGTTTCGGTTTGCGGAAGTTGGCGGCAATCACTATGTCCACTTAAATGAGCCAGAAAGAGTTGCAGGCCATATCACTGATTTCTTGATTGCTGTTGATGAGCTAGATAAAAAAGCTGGGTGTTGATTCTATATTTGATGTGACCATTATACGAAAATGGTTTCCACTTTATACTGTATATTTGGAAAGCTAGAGAAGACACTCCGCGCATAATGTGAGACTGCAGCAATTAAAATCCATGCATTGGGTGTCTCTGCATGTCACCTGCATTGCTTTTAAGTCATCACTTCATTTGTTCATTTATATCATGTTTATTTTCACTTCCATTATTTACAATGAAATATTGTATTACCTCAATACATTATGTACACACAGATCCACTGGAATACACCAATCCATATGTTCTACATCATGTTCTTCAATTTGCAAATTCCTCTTGGGATTGCATGATGTATTACCAGTTTATGTATACTACATATATTGCATGCAGTTGTTCATAATTATTTAATTCAATATATAGAATATAAGCATCATAAATGTATTTTCAATAAATTGTGAAAATTTAGGTGAAACCGAGTCGCGCTGTTCATATAATGAACATGCGAAACAGAAACTTTTTGTTCGGTTTGGTTTGTTATATTAATAAGCAAACTGGACGTGTTTAAAAATAGTACTGGGAACATTATTTTTGGATCACCCCTGTTTGACAAATTGCATGACGTCATTTTACGAAATGCAACCTATATATATCTAGTTTTGAATTTTAAATGTAAATTTGTACATTATCATTGCGCGTTTGTCTTTTAAATGTATTGTTGTTCAATATTGTGTATTTTTATTCGAGTAAAATAACAGTATTTCAGTTCTCAACTCTCAATGAGCTACTGTATGTCACCTCTAATAACCTTGGCTTCATTGGGCGTAGAGCGGCTTCAACTCCTGGATATGGAGCGCTATTGCTGCGGCGCTGAAGCCACGCCCACTTTTACCGTCGAATATAAATACGTTTGCTCTGCGGCGTAACCGGTCTTCCTTCGGCATATTCCTGTCGTTTCATTTCGTCAGATTGTGCGCAAATCCCCACATATTCCGGTAATTATAGATTGCTTTCTTATTTCCATTATTTTTAGTGTTTAAACTGTTTGCATCGTTTCGAGATTGTCGCCATTTGCAGTCGCATTGCAGCTATATGAACATGGTTTTGAATTACGTCGCGTTTGACCTTCAGTCACCTCAATGTCGTTTTCAGAACTTAGCTTTCCGGGAATTTTGTTTGAATTTCAGGTGAATCTGCTTCTGCAATGTTGTATATCTGTTTACCGAAAAGCGACAAGGAAAACTATGCCATGATTTCCGGGAAAATGACAACTCTGCAAAAATATTTAAATATCGATCCCATTATTATATTTATTTATTTATATTTTCAAAATATTTTTCCATATTCATTGGTCACTTTATGCTTGGACTAATAGCTTTATGTTATCGGTTTTTCGAAGTTCTTTTATGTGTAAAGGTGTAATTTTCGTCCTAATAAGTGATAAAAGTTGCATTACATCAGAGGTCATTGGAAGGACAAATTGTAGATCAATAACTGTGCCAATTTAATAGTCCGGTGTTTCTAAACAAATATTTTGACCTTTGTAAAACAGGAAAATTGTTATCTTGACAAAAAAATTAAATTGAAGTTCTTAACCTAAATATTTGCCGATGTTGTTCACCTTGTCATGTTTCCAAGCTAAAATTCCAAATATTTTAAATTGCACTAATTATATATTTCCCAGCAGAAAAAATTAAAATAATTATTTGGGTACTACTTGAAAGTTTTTTGTGCAGATAAAAATATTTTACACATTCTGTTCTGTTCTGCGTAGATTCTGTACCATTGTGCAGAACATTTGCTGTAAGTTTTGTGTCAAAAATTATTTTTTTAAAGAATCTATACAGCTGAAATAAATTTTCTGGAAGTAGGTACAACTTCTATAGGTGGCCAAAAGTTTAGAAACTTGTGAAATCTGTAGGTGTTGGATGTGTTCAAGGTCGATGTAGTAAGTCTGTAACGAGTGTGAAAAACAAACTGAGCCATTTAATTATATAGGTGCACAAACATTTTACAGGGGAATATGCGGACATTGCGGTAACAAACTGGTCTGGCGAGACAAAAATTTAGAAACGGGGCAACATATAGGTATAAAAAGTTTACATATAATTGTGAATTACTTGAGCTGCAATTAACGTCCAACGTGTCAAAGGTCGGCTATATATCAATTTATCATCAGTTTGAGACCAATTTGAAAATGGGAAAAGGACATCAAATAACGGTGCAGGAGAAGGCAAAGATATGGGATCTGCGTAAGCAAGGCAAGTCCATGAAACAGATAGCTACCAGCTTGAAAAGATCAGTGCCTTCCGTGTCGAGGCACCTTAAAGAAATCAAGGAAATGAACGAACAAATTCTACCTGCGAAACCAAGATCTGGTCGACCACGGAAAACCACTAAACTTCAGGACAGACAGATATTAAAATGTATTCAGAGAAACCCAGTCTCGTCGTTCGTGGAAATCCGCAAGAAATTGAGAAATGTGCGCATCAGTCGAAAGACGTTAACACGGCGCATGAATGAATTTGGGTTTCATTCCCGTGCAAGAAAACGTCAAGAACAGACAAACCAGAAGTGAGAAAGTATTGTACAACTGCCCAGGTCAAAAGTTTAGAAAGTTGTGGATGAATACGTTTGTGGGCCTTCAAAGACTTTGACGAGCGCTGCTTAATAATTCATTCACAAATGCATGTATAGTATGATCACACACTGCTCAAGAAGATACCAAAGTTATAATTTATATTTCCACTATTGGTGGTTGAAATTGTGTGCACTGTAATAAATTGCACACGTTTTTCTAAACTTATGACCTGTTGTTTTCCTGTTTTTAAACTTTCGTCTCGTCAGACTGTAATATGACAATGACTGCATTCTCTTGCAACTATATATGTATGTATATACAATAAAGAGCTTGTAATTAAATGGTTTATTTTATTTGTCACGTTTGTCGTACATTTCTCTTTTACGACAAGCTTGAATGCGCCAACACCTGTGCGCATTTCACAAGTTTCTAAACTTTTGGCCAGGTGTTTTTTCTTTCAGTGCACAACTGTTGTACGGTATTGAAGACAAGTGTTGTGATTCATTTCTGTTTTTTGTGTTGCCTACAGGAAAGCTTTGAAAATGGTGCACTTCACGTACCTGTCACAGGAGAAACAAGATGAGTTGAGGAACATCGCGCTGGCTATTGTCGCACCCGGAAAAGGGATCTTGGCTGCTGACGAAAGCACTGGCACGTTTTTCATAATGTACAACGTACAATTTATTGCTTACCGATGCTAATTTGCTGCATGATTTTTGTATTTAATCTAGCCACCATCGGCAAGCGGTTCACGGCCATCGGAGCCGACAACACCGAAGAGAACCGACGTCTGTACCGTCAGCTTCTGTTCTCTTCGCACGATGTCTTGTCCGAGCACATCAGCGGTGTGATCCTCTACCACGAGACCCTGTACCAGAAGGCCGACGATGGTACTCCGTTCCCGGAGCTGCTTCGCAAGAAGGGAATCATTCCCGGCATTAAGGTCGACAAGGGTGTCGTCAAGCTTCTGGGTACCGAAGATGAAACTACCACGCAAGGTAGTGGATAAGGCCAATAAATAACGCGTTGATACACATTTATTTTGAACGTTCAGATCAAGCACTAGAGGGGATGATGAAGTGGTGATGGTGTTGCGCAGCAGTTTGGGATTAAGCAGACGACATACCGCACATAACATCTGATTTACAACAAATTCATCAAGATAGATTTGCAAATCAATCAATGTCTGGAAGCCAATATGCACTGATGGAACATAATCCTGTTAGTTAACATTTTGTTGCACGCACATAAGCATTGAATTACAGGTTGCAGGAAATAAGGACATCATGAACTTGTATAACTGGAGTTTGTACATTTAGTACCCCAGTACGAGCTTCTAAAGGTCGTGAATTTGACACAACTTCCTTGCATGGTGGAAGTTTTAATTGACGAAAAAGGCCATCGTAAATTTCCGACCAAGTGTTTGCACATTATTGGACTGTTTTTATTATTAGAATTGGAAATTACCATGTAGATTTGGTAGATTTGGCACAATATAAACGTTCCACCACTTGCTTTGTCATGCTTACTTCACTGTAAAAGTATTCGTTGTTTTGACGATACCGAATTCAGACTGTAAACGAATCCAGTGAAAACTGAATTTTAATGTGTAACCTGTATTTTATTCGTTTAAAAGGACTGGATGACCTCGCGGTTCGCGCCGCTCAGTACAAGAAGGATGGATGCCAATTCGCCAAGTGGAGATGCGTCCTCAACATCGGCAAGAATACTCCATCTCCATTGTCCATCTTGGAAAACGCCAACGTGCTTGCACGCTACGCCAGTATTTGCCAACAGGTTTTGTTTACACATTTGCCGTGTAGGTACCGATACGAGGTGTTCTAAGAAAGTTTCTTGACGCAGAATGGGCTTGTGCCAATCGTGGAGCCTGAAGTGCTTCCCGACGGAGACCACGACCTCGATCGTGCCCAGAAGGTGACCGAAAAGGTCCTCGCCGCAGTCTACAAGGCCCTGAGTGACCACCACGTGTACTTGGAAGGAACCCTCCTCAAGCCCAACATGGTGACCGCTGGCCAGAGCTGCCCCATCAAGTACACACCCGAGGACATCGCACGCGCTACGGTGCAGGCCCTTCAGAGGACCGTTCCTCCCGCTGTTGCAGGTGCTGTAAACCTGCGTTTATTCATCGGCGTCAACATGAATATTATATTACATGGTCAATTTGTATTCGTCAGGTGTTACGTTCCTGTCGGGTGGCCAGTCCGAGGAGGAAGCATCGGTGAACCTGAACGCCATCAACCAGTACGTTGGCCGCAAGCCGTGGGCCCTTACCTTCTCCTACGGCCGCGCTCTTCAAGCCAGTGTGCTGAAAGCATGGGGCGGTAAGCCGGAAAGTGTCCAGGCTGCCCAAGAAGAGCTGTTGAAGCGCGCCAAGGTTTGTATGTTACATAAGAATGTTGTGCAGCACGGTTGTTGCATCTTGACATGTGCATGATGACCGAGATTCCTTTAGGCCAATGGACTCGCTTGCCAGGCGAAGTACACACCTGGGACCTTTGCAAGTGCAGCTGCTGAATTGTCCAACTTTGTCAAGAAGCATGCCTACTAAGTTGCCAAACATTTGTTTTGCATGCGTTCTTCAAATGTTTATAGGTAGTTCAACATTGCTATGATATCCTGATCAAATTTTTATCCTTGCACTGATTTTGCACGATTGCATTATTTAAAATTTATACACCAACTCTTTGTTTCATTCATTATGAACGCAATTTGTTACTTTTACACAAGCCACATTTGTAATACAAAATTTGACATGTAGATTACAATAGACAATGGCTGCATTCAACCAAACTGGTGATTTTAATTGTTATTTGGATTATTGCTAAGTCGCATGACCTAGCAAACTAATTTATAAGGCTGGATTTATGACGTCACACACTTGCCTCTGAATTAATTATCAAGGAGTAATATGGAATTTTGTCATTATTGCGTGTATCGCGTCACAATCCTTCCAATTTCTGCTTTCAGCTCGAAGTGTAAGCTAAAAGCCGACATCATAAATCCAGCCTCACGGTCGTATGGATTAGATCTTGACCTAAACTGATGCACAGAATACATTTTTTGTAGATCTTTTCAGATCGAGTAATAATTGTATTTCAATAATCACATTTGCTTAAATTTTATTTACAATTGTGACTTTAAAGGTTGAATACAGCCATTGGTGGAGCGATTAAGATTGCTCACCCGCATGATTTGTACAGTTCGTTCACAGCAAGGAAATGTTTATTTATGTGTTTAAAACAGTTTTGTATTTTATCTTGATTATATTAGGCTAATGGAAATGCTGCGCTTGGGAAATACGATGGTGGCATCGCTGGCGCTGCAGCCAGCGAAGGGCTGTTCATCAAAAATCATCAATATTAAGTGGAATCCTGTTGTTACCCCTCTTTTTTCGTGGTTTAGGTAACCATCAAATGTTTAAGCTGGTCACATGTGTGTTAGTGCTCAAAGTAGCCATTGTTCAAAATAGTTGCAAAATACTTGTTCATGTTGTTACATTCTTGCTGAATTTGATGTGAATTTTCTGTCTCACCTAGTGGAAGAAATGCATTAAAAATTGAGCTGAGTGAGAAATGGCACGTTTGTTTCGTTCGCAAGCAAATGTATATGTTAGCGAATGACAAAAACACTTGACAGTACAACGGTAATTATTTTAAAAATGTCAGTGACTTTGGGTTGACTGGACTGGGTTTTTCGGTACAGCCACAAAATACATTACATTGAAGTACATCAAGGTTTGTACATCCATGATTCATTTAGTTTCGCGCAAACTCTACAGTGAAAAGTTGCTTGGTTGATGCGAGATGGCTACCACCTCACGCTAGTGTCGTCTTCGTCTTCATCTCTGGTGACTTGGATCAGCAATGGGTGGTGTTGATCAGATGCTTTGCTTTTACGGATTTTGTCCAGTTTGTTACGCAGGTCACTTCCAGAGCTTCTCGTCGCGGTTGCGGAATCGACTTTCGAAATTGGGTATCGGATCTTTGTACGCAGATCTGTTACGGAACTGACATCGTCAAGCGAAGTTACGATGTACTGGTCTTCTACTTCCAGATTCGTCATTCTGGCATTGGTTCGTATTCTGAATATCGATCGATACAAATAAAATAGTTGAAGTTTGCATGGACATTTCAGATGCACCCGAATTTAAATTACCGCTTCAGTTTTATTTCTTCATCGTCTGCGTACATCCTCATCCTGAATTTCCTTGTCGGTTCCTTGTAATCTTTTAAAAATAACATTGTATTTAAGCTGCACTATTTAAACGTGAGAAAGAAATACTACCTCCAGAATCGCCGTCTTCAGCATCGTATTCGGATTTACGATTCGAGTAAGGTTTTCTGTGATGGAGTTTATTCTTGAGTGACTTGCTAATGATTCCCTTCATGCCTAACAATTGTGTAAGAAAATTTTAGTACTTCAAGAAACGTGTTTGTGAATAAATTGATGGTACGTTTTGGTAAAACCGTACCACCGAAATTTGGATTCCCGTGCTTTTGGTAAAAATTACTTCGCTTTTCAGCTCCCGGCAACTTTCGATCGGACTTGAACGCGAACCTCATGAGAAGTGCTCGGGATTTTGCATCTGCATCTGGGTTGCCTAACCTCCATGAGCCAGGTGGTACCGGCACTCCGACATCGAGGAAGCTAATCTCATCTGCAGCGGGTACATCGACTTTATCCGGTTTGAGTGCCTGCATGGTGCAACAAGTGTCAATGTGAGACTACATGGTAAAACTAGTTTCTCATTTATATACAAAATTACATCTGATGTGTCTGAAGGTAATTCCCCTTCCTCTTCGGCATCATCAACTTTAGTTTCTGCCTTTTCTGTAACCCAATAAATTTCCTCTCATTAATACAAAGCAAAAGTCGTGCAATGTTGTACATATCAGTAAAATGAACCAGTGTCATCGAGGCCCTTGCGGGGTGTTTGGCGAGAGATTGGCCTGCTTAGGTTCAGCAAAGCTTGCGCAGCTGGTTCCGGTTCAGTCCAAACCACGTTGCCTTCAAAATGCAAAACAATTTCAGCCCAAAAGGGGAAAAAATGGCCCATGTAGTTAAAATCAAAAACAAAAATGTGGTAAACTAATTACATGAGAAATCATTAATCCATTCAACAGAAAGGGGAGAATAGTCTTTGAAATAGCGCATGACGTCATCGGTGTCCATGTTGTCTACTCCTTTGATGTGAATTGTATCAAGACGTGGTGTTTTGCTGGATATACCTTTCTTCGATTGTTTGTCTTCGTAACCAAAGCTGGAAATAAAGAATTTAAAATGATTTTATGTTTTATATATGGCATTTTATATATGCTCATTTTCCTTATCGCAATTGAAATTTACCAAATATATTAAATAATTCTTATACAGCATGGCACAACTACGTAAATAACAATTTAATGTTTATATCAATTTATTTATGGGTTATTTATACCTTGAATACAATGATTGGATGGCATCTTCAGAAAACACTTCAGCCGGCTTTAAATTAATATTTTCTTTTGGAACCTCTATTTCCGGCGGCTGCTCAACCTAAACAAACGATGGAAACGGTATAATAATTAATCAATATCAAGAACAAAGATTGATGTGACCAAATTGCAATTTTTATAGTGATATTTTGGACACCGCGACGCTCGCACTCACACTTGCAACAACAATCGGTTCGGCTGCAATTTCCAGCGTCTCAATCGCAATCTTCTCGCAAATTTTAAAATCCTCATCTGGAAGAGGTACATTTAGTAGATCATCGGCGTCTGTTTCCATGTCTTCAACAGCATCGTTCGGGTGCCCCAGCTCCGAAGACAACAAGGTACCATTCTCGGCCATGTTCGCGTTCTTCACGAAAACCACGCATAATAATACGGTACGCAACTTTCTCGCGTACGGCAATGGCAGTCTCGTGCAACATCAACTTGCAGAACAAAGCACGCAATATCAGATTGCAAAAGTATCTGCAATAAAGTTGCATAGGTGACTGCGTGACGCCGCCGGTATGACGCTGGCGTATTTGCGGTGATATTTCGGTATCGGTACGTATCGGTATCGTACGGAGTCCGTTCAGAACTGTACCGGTACGCGTATCGTATTCAGGTCTTTTGGTTTCGATCTCGGTTTCGATTGAAAATGGCGGTCAATACGATCAATGAGCTATATAAAACCCTACGGGTTTAAGGGAGACGGCACCGCGGATTTGCGGTGCCGCGGATCGAGAGATCCGCAGTGCCGATCCGCACGTCATTCGTGTTCACAATTGAAGTTCGTAAATATCACAACTTACCCATTATATCATATATATAATTATCTACGCATGAAGAGAAATGAATTTGCTT